>JADBJO010007270.1:100000-105000 GCA_016801955.1 Conus betulinus
AATATTCATCAGCTTTAAATCATGTGCAATGTTGTCTCGAAACTCGGTGAATGTGGTGTTGCGTAGATGGACTAGTCGCACGCAGTGACACCCCTTGATGAAAGTGAAACTGAGACACTACTGATGAGGCCTAGTCAGGGAACGAAAATCGACTGAGGACAGGCAGTGTCAGCTGTTCAGTTTCAAGAAATGATGTCAAGCTGGCAGTGAAGGGTTTTATATCTACTGGCCGTCTTTCTTCGTGACCTTTTTTCTTTCGCTCTCCTCTGAACCAATTTTTAAAGAATAAATCCTCGTCAAGTCATCGTTATAGCGACGGCAGAAGTCATGGCCTGCACTTGTTTTTCTCCAGCAGCTTTTAAATACAGCATACAGTTTAGCCAGTTTGTGGGAGTTTGGCGTCTGTTAAGAGATCCCAAAAAAGGCTGCTCTGCGTAATTCTGTTCTGGTTTCAGCGTTGATGTGACAAGGTTATGATAAAGAACGGCAGAAAAGCACTGATTCAGAGATTTCCTTTTTGATATTGATGTCGGTTTACTTATTTGGTAGCTTTTGTGCAGTTTCTTTCCGTACAGTAATGTTTTCTTGCTTGCGCTTTTGTACCCTCTGCTAATGACTTTGCGGATCGATTTTGTGTTGGTGTCAATTGTGGTGAGAATACGACAGAATTACAGACGGTGTAGCTCCGTTTGAGACCAACGATCAACCAGGGCTATCAGCCCTGTGTCCATTGACGAGACTCTGTCAGAAATGTCGACTCTGGACAAGCGAGACAAATGGCTTTACCTCTAAGACAGACTTCGATCGTTGCAGGAAGCTGTTTAGTGAAGGGTTTGATATTTACAACTTTATGTCGTGTTTTCTTTTTCCCGTCGCCATTTTGTTTTACCTTTTTACAGGACATCTTCGACCAAGTTATTGATGAAGTGATGGAGTAATTGTTGACCTGCATTTGCATTCTCCCACTTCTTACAAAGTCAGTATAGTATTGAGTATTTAGTCAGTGGGAGATCGCATCTTTTATGAGATTCTAAGACCGGAAATTCTGCTCAGTTCTTCGGAGGACTCTTTTGACTATCGGTAAGTGTTGACCTCCCTTGAATATGACGCAGCAGAGATGGTTCACTTGACTGATGGTACGTGTTGGTGTCCCTTGGTTGATGATAAACAAAACATAGCTCATATAAACTGTTGGCAGATCCTAACTTGCCTTGCATCTTTTCAAGCACAGGGTTCACAGATTTAGATTTAAAGTCAGGGTTCTTGAATTCTTTGTTTTATTTCATACAACTCGTTACTTTCACTTCCTTTCTTCACCTTTTCCTTTTCTACTCATTGTTTCTCGTTCTTATTCTTCTTGTTCGTCTTCTGTTATTGATGTTACTCTCTCTCTCTCTCTCTCTCTCTCTCTCTCTCTCTCTCTCTCTCTCTCTCTCTCTCTCTCATATCACACAACACACACACACACACACACACACACATACGCACGCACGCACGCACGCACGCACGCACGCACGCACGACACGTACACACACACACGCGCGCACACACACACACACACACACACACACACACACACACTACACACACACACACATATCTCCAAACATTTCATCGCAGGAAATCAAACAGACTTCGAAATCGTGAGGATCTGTGCCAGACTCAGTGTGGGTAACTGCTCTGGCACTACTGTCGGTCTGTGGTCACAATCCGCCTCATTGTCCACACGACTCAACGTGGTGACCACTCGCCGTTCGGCCATGCAGGCAAACAGAACGGAATGGCTGGACAATCGGCCGTGTGTGTGTGTGTGTGTGTGTGTGTGTGTGTGTGTGTGTGTGTGTGAGAGAGAGAGAGAGAGAGAGAGAGAGAGAGTGTGTTTGTGTGTGTGTGTGTGTGTGTGCGTGCGTGCGTGTGTGTGTGTGTGTGTGTGTGTGTGTGTGTGTGAGAGAGAGAGTGTTTGTGTGAGTGTGTGTGTGTGTGTGTGTGTGTGTGTGTGTGTGCCTTTTTGGATGAAGATCTCTATGGCGGTGCCTCTCCATCCCTTTTATTGGTGTGTGGTTGTTTAATGATTTCTTTTGTTCTGCATTTTTGGTTTATGTTGTTGTTTTTGTTTGTTTGCTTGTTTTTGGTTTGTTTGTTTGTTTTTGTGGGTTGGTTTATTTTCGTCATTCTAGGATGTTGTTCTGCCCTTTTTTTTCTAATCACAAATAACAACATGCCAAGTTGCTCTTTTTATTTTTGGAAACTGCCGACTAGGCGGTTAAAGTCCACACACTGTCCACAGTGGACACCAGCTGACCAGTCCTGCCGTCTCTGTTTGCCCATGTGACTTTTGCATGTGTTGAACGTGTGTTAAATTTTGATGTGTTGATATTTCATTCTTTCTGGAAAACAAATGAGAGAGGCAGATGAAGCGGGATGGCCGGTACCCATTGCATGACTTATACATATTCACATGAAGTTGAACTGTGTAAGTAAATGATGTGTAGACACTTGTCGTTTGTTGTTTCGTTATTCTTGAAGAAGGGACCATCGTTTCCTTTAATATGTGCTGTGTATAGCCCTGTATAGGCATTATGTGATCAGCTGGATAGTAATAAGAAAGTGACAGGTCTCCATCGGTCGTAGCGGACCATGAATAGAGTATATCCGACTAATAATTAGCTATCTAAGCTGTCTCCGAGCAGCGTCGCCTGTGGCTGTAGAGACCGATACGAGAGTGGCAGTCTCCGTCACAATGGTCACACCTGTAGGTTGATACTGATTTGTTGGTTGTCATCACATATCTGCGTGCTCGCATTTCTGCTGCTAATGATACAACTATACTGAAAAAAATGCACGATACCTATTCCGTTTTTCATGGTTAAGAGGCACGTGTTTGGAGACGGACGACGGACAAAAGATAGGATACCGAACTGACCCCCCCCCCCCCCCTCCTCCACCTGTGAAAAATAGGACGTTGCCACGCATGACTAGCAGAAGCAGGGACAAACAGAACAATGGGCCCAGAGTGACTGAACACACTGTTCCTACGCAGCCGCAAACGGTCCGTCCTAGCCGGGATTTCTGTGGTGCCGTCTCTGAATATGCTCAGGGAGATCAGCTGAGAGTAGTATATATAATTGAAGTAAGCTTTAAAAGAAACAGAGTGTCTTTTAATTCTTTTTTTTATGAGTCGTGTTTTATTTCAAAACTTAAGAAAAAATGCAAATAAGGGATTCAAAACACATGCATATCGAAGTAAGACAATAATGATAAAAAAAAACCATCATGATCATCATGATCATCATGATCATCATGATCATCATCAACATGCTGCTGCTGTGATTACTAATGCTATTATAGCATTACTACAACCACCACAACAACTACTACTACTACTATTGCTACTAGCACCATTGAATTCATAACATCCCCCCCCCCCCCCCCCCCCCCCCTTAAAAAAGAAAGAAAAGTACGCGAGAGGCAGAGTTCCTGATTCTTATTATATGGACAGAGACGTATGGAGACGAACAGCAGACAAAAGGGCGGATTACCAAACTGACCCCCTGCATTGACAGCGCCGGGGAAGAAAAGACAGGCTCTGTCACGCGCGAAGAGTAAGAGCTACAAACACAAAAAGGGACACTGAGAGACTGACCATACCCCTTCCCACTGGGATCAAACAGTTCGCCCTGCCCGACACAATCCTACGGCTCCGCCTCTGAATAGACCCAGTGTGGTCAGCTGGACAGTAGTAATTGGAAAAAAAAAGGATGCCTAATACTTTTTCCTTGGAGGCACACGTTTGGTGGAGAACAATAGACAAAACACAGAATACCAAACTAACCCCCCTCGCATTAAAACAGGTGCTGAAAAGACGAACTTCGTCACACACGAAGAAACAAAAGCGACATACAGAGAAAGATGAGGCACTGAGGGATTGACACATACTATGCTCCTTCCCACAGGGGGGTCAAGCGGTCCGCCCTTGCAGACAGTCCAGCGGTACCGGCTCTGACTGAAAAGGCCGTGCAACAAAAGGTATCGTCTCTCCAGCTTAACGTTCTCTGTGTGGAGCTGAAGCCGTCGTGTTGGTGTTAGCTTGGAGGGAGATATGGGGTTGGGGGGGAGGCTATTCAATATGAAGACGGTGGTGATTGATTTGGTGAATACTGGTGGTGATTGGATGAGACACAGTGCTTTCCCTACCGTGATAAGCTTTTCGGTGGTGTGAATGCGAGACGTTCTATCCAGTCTCTGCATGTCTGTCTGCCTCTCTCTGCATGTCCGTCTCTATGTTTGTATATGTCTCTTTGCATGTCTGTCCCAGTGTCTGCTCCGCAGGTCTCTGTCTGTCTGTCTGTCTGTCTGTCTGTCTGTCTGTCTGTCTGTCTCTCTCTCTCTCTCTCTCTCTCTCTCTCTCTCTCTCTCTCTCAAGCATATTGTCTATGAACCATGTTTCCTCATCAAACAGATTTTTGTCCCTACTGCTAATTTGGTGACTATCTTCCTCGCGTGTGTGAGAGCACATTTACAAATGGGCCCTGTTAATTTGTCAAGAAGTAAGTGTCATGGTATCAAACCGCAACAACCAAAACCTTATGTCGTTACACTTGAGCAGTATTCCAGACAATATTTTGCCCCACACCTAATGGCTTTGTACTCCGACAGGTCAACACTGAAGTGAAGTTCTCTTGAGATGCTAGTGATGTGGTCAGTCTTCTTTGGGAGTTAGGAGTGAAAACAGAAACCTGCGTTCGCTCCAGCAGATTGCATGGCGGGCGACATACGCAAACTGCATAATGAACATTTGTATGCGACCGCTTAATTGCCTTTCTCTCAGAGAAAAAGACGAGGCTGAATATGGGCATGAATAAGTGGGCCTAAATGTAACACATTTCATCATTGATTGCTTCAACACACGGAATGGTGCGCATTTATGTGCGTGACCTTAGTTGTATGTCCCCAACATTAACGAAAAGAAATTGTTGTGTCCGTGAATATATAAATGTACA
>JADBJO010007270.1:112500-115946 GCA_016801955.1 Conus betulinus
GTGCGCGCAAGTTTTTGATGTGTCAGTGTTTAACAACTAGCGTTCACACACAGCACCTGGGCTGCGAGTCTGGAACTCAAACTTGAATGCAGTTCTATCACCTTTTATGCGATGTGGAGGATAACCAATAAACAAACTAGTACAGCAAGAGCATAATCATTTCTTCGAGTGTGTCATACAAACATAATCATTTCTATATGAATGAATAAAAACAAACTAGCACGGTAAGATTGTTATCATTTCTTCGAGTGTGTCATGTAGGCATAAACCTTTCTTTATGAATGAATAGAAATAAAACTAGCACGGTAAGATTATCATCATTTCTTCGAGTGTGTCATATAGACATAAACATTTCTTTATGAGTGAATAGAAAATAAAACTACAACAGTGTGAGTATCATCATTTCTTCGAGTGTGTCATATAAATATAAGCTTTTCTTTATGAGTGAATAGAAAATAAACTAGAACAGTAAGAGTATCATCATTTCTTCGAGTGTGTCACATAAATATAAGCTTTTCTTTATGAGTGAATAGAAAATAAAACTACAAACAGTAAGAGTATCATCATTTCTTCGAGTGTGTCATATAAATATAAGCTTTTCTTTGTGGGTGAATAGAAAATAACTAAAACAGTAAGTGTAAAATCATTTCTTCGAGTGTGTCTTATAAACATTTCTTTATGAAGAAGTAGAAAAAGTCTTATCATCCCAAGGCTTTGAAGCAGAGTGAACTCCGTTGAGGTGATAACTCAAAGGAAAACAGACGTCTTCTCTTTCTCGACTGTTTCTGCTAAGGGTCGAACCCCGATAATCAGAATGCATTGAATATTCTAGCTACAGTGCGAAAAACTTGAAAAACATCTAGCGCTTTCTGTACAGTTCATGAACAAACAAAAAAACACTTCTGATATTACTGCGTGCGTTTTTGTATCTACTTCGGTTTGTGAAAATACGTCAACGGGACTTTTTTTTTCAAAATGTTGAAAGCAAATTCAAATACATCAATACAACCAGCCTATGGATGATAAACAAACTCGACCAGTTCATACGAAAAGAAGATCAAACTAAGAACTTCTGCTTGAATCTGGAATTATTTTGAGGGACTTATTTGTTCCATTCGTTGTCAATTCACCGATGCAGTCTATAATAGGTAGTGGTTCTGGAATTCTTAGTTTTGAGTTTTACAGTCACTTCGTAGGTAGGCCTACAAGATGAAAAATAAAGTAGACGTTACTTGAAAGAAAACGTAATCTGTATTAAACCAAACATAAGAAGAGTTGTGATTTAATGGTGACGGACTGTACGCAGTCGATTGAGTAAGGTAAGAACTGTAATTTCTTTTTAAGTGCATGAAAATCGTAAGTAGAAACAAAGTAGAGAAGCTGTCATTGGCTGGACTCGTGTCACGAGACTGAATTCTAACTGGTTAACTTACTGATCAGATTTCTCCGACAAGGCAATGGTTGTTTATGGACCACGAAACACGTTGATAAATCAAAAACAAAGATACGTGCTCATGGACAAATCTGCATGAAAGTTGGCAGTCAATATGTAAAGTACAAAAAGTAGCCTAAAATCACAGCACAAGAATCCCGCACTCGCCGTTTAGGTACTATGAAATTGCTGACGTGGAGGCAAAGTTACGAACGACATCGGTGATTTCTTGAACAAATCTCTCAAAGTCCTGCAAATAGACACGTGGGAGAACCTTTGGATAGTGTCGTACGACTATAGCTGGGCACGCGCTGTGAATAATTTAGGGGGATTTTCCGGCAACTCTCGGCTTCTTGCATCCTTTGCATGTAGCGGCCACCGCGAACATGTGGTGTGCTTAGTAAATGGCATGGGAATTGATCCTCTGAGATCTGGCGTGTGTCGGTAATGGTGGAAGTCTCTCAGCTGGCAGTGAGCTCGTGTTCTTTGAAGAGATGGTAGTCACACCTGTGAGGACGGTTTTATGTAAGTATTTATATACCTCTTCTGAACATACTAGCGTGGGGGAGGTGTAAAGCTATGATCGTCTTATCTTCTGATTTTTTTTCTCCTTCTTCTACTACTACTTCTTCATGTTCTTCTTCTTCACTCTTCCTCTTTCTTTGAGCGCATGAGTGCCTCTCTCTCTCTCTCTCTCGCTCTCTCTCTCTCTCTCTCTCTCTCTCTCTCTCTCTCTCTCTCTCTCTCTCTGTATGTGTGTGCGTGCGTGTGCGTGCGCGTGTGTGTGTGTGTGTGTGTGTGTGTGTGTGTGTGTGCGTGTGCGTGTGAGACATCGCCCTGCTCTGTGTGTGTGTGTGTGTGTGTGCGTGTGTGCGTGTGTGGGTGGGTGGGTGGGTGCGTGCGCGCGCGCGCGTGCGTGTGCTTATGTAAAAATCGACCTGCTATGTAAAAATCGACCTGTTATTGTGCAGTTTTCATAGAGACTAGAGCAGTGTGGGCCAGCTAACGTTGGACATGACCAAAGTTCAAACTCTGTGACACTTTTCACAGTTTTGAAACATTGTTTGAACTTTTCCAACTTTGGTGTCCCATGGCGTCTGAGCCAAACGACAGTGGCATGTGTGTCGGCCTACCTCTGGTCTGTCAGGTTAGATCGTGGAGGTTGGTGTCCCTCACGTTGTTTTGAACGTTTTGGGATTGGGCTGTCGACCCTTCCCTGACACGCACACCATAGAAACGGAGACGTAGCGTTTTGGAATACGTTTTACAGGGGGTACTGACCTTTCTGAAAAAAAAAAACCATGTCTGCCGTTGTTGAATGTACATAATCGTGAAAGAAAGTAGTAGCGAAAGTACATAGAGAACATACACAACATCACACAGGCACGCGCGTGTGTGGCGTGCAAACAACAGCAAACAAAGAAACACAACAACATCAACAGTAAGAACAACAACAATAATATCATGCACACACATAAACGCGCGCGCGCGCTTGCGCGCGCGCGCGCGCGCGCACACACACACACACACACACACACACACACACACACCACACACACACACACACACACACACACACAGGCACACGCATACACACACACACACATACACGCACACAAATACATACATACACATGCGTGCAGATACCACGCACACGCGCGCGCGCACACTCATACACACACACACTCTCTCTTTTCTCTGTTTCTCTTGCTCGCTCACTCGCTCTCTCTCTCTCTCTCTCTCTCTTAAACACACACACACACACACACACACACACACACACACACACACACACACACACACACACACACACACACACACACTCACACACACATGCACACACATGCCATCACGCACGCACACACACACAAACACACACACACTAACACACACATACATACACACACACGCGCGCTCGCGCGCGCGCACGCGCGCACACGCACCACACTCGCGTGCGCTCATATATACACGCGCGTGCGCGAGCGCGCACTGACACAAGAAGTGAAGCGTACTT
>JADBJO010007271.1:0-2500 GCA_016801955.1 Conus betulinus
TTTTCGGGTGAAAAGGGGTGAATTATACACAATTGACCTTTTGTGGCAAGTTGTTGGGTCCAAAGACTCACGTGCAGTGAAAAAATTGTGTGAGCAACACATCATTCCCGGCATTGGAGGGTCAACAAAAATGGCAAACTGGTTGCTGCATGTGAGGCACGTGCACACCATGCAGAGCAAAGTTAACCAGCGACAAGTACGCAGCATGCAGCCTTTATGAAGCCGCGCTACAAGGTTCATCCCTGCTGGTCGGTGGCAGAGATCAGCAGAAGGCACCCAGGGTGGCAGACGGGTGTAGGGCGGCAATGGGCGCAGAGTGGGCATGAACCTACGTGCAGCGGCTCGGCGACTTGTGGCTCGTGCGTCTCCCGAGTCGGCCTCACGCGGCAACAGGACCGTCGCCACTCAGCATGAAAGACGGCCGCCCGGTAGCCCTGACGACGGCTTTGGAGGAACCACCACCACGACGACACCATCATCATCAACATCAACCGCAGCCGAACCACCTTCAGACAACCGCTCGGCGGTTCCAACGACTACCTACCTCATCTAGGCTCCTGCCTGACGGCGCCATCTTCCCCGGGACCCTCCGCCCGACGCTAACCCAGACTTCTTGACCCAACCTGCCAGTCTACAATGTCTATACCAAGACAAACGTCTCCATGTCACAGCTTCGGCTGTGGCGATATCTTGTCCCTAAAAGCATTCCGCTGTGAGGACGTTAAAACTCATCCTTTTCTCATGGTTCAGTAAAGACTTGCCGTCTGAGCGCTACAGAGATGCCAAGACTACGAGCAGAGGAACGCAATTGTGCCCTAGGCCATCTGGAGGCTGGTGTGGATGCCAGGCAGGTCGCCAACATCTTTAACGTCCACATCTCAACCATCTATCGTCTGCAGCACCGCATGCGAGTCACTGGTACCACTGATGATCGTCCCCGGCCAGGCCGTCCTCGGGTCACCACACCAAGAGAGGATCGCCATCTTGTTCGAACCCATCTGCGGGACAGGCGGCAAACAGCCGCCACACTGCTCGACAGGTGCCTGGGAATCTCCAGCAACGAATCAGCCTCAACACTGTGCGGCGGCGTCTTCAGGAGAGAACGGGCTGGCATGTAGGCGTCCTCACAGAGGTCCGGTACTGACACCAAGACACCGGCAGGACAGGCTGCAGTGGGCACAGCCCGAATCAACTGGCGCAGGCAGCAGTGGGGACGCATACTGTTCTCAGATGAGAGCCGTTTTTGTATTGACATGGCTGACGGTCGTGTCAGAATATGGCGTCGACCTGGTGAACGCTATGCTGACTCCTGTGTGGTAGAGCGGAACCCCTGGGGAGGCCCGAACGTTATGATATGGGGTGCAATTGGCATTAACCATGCCATAGGACCAGTCGTCTTTCAGAACATTGGTCCTGGTCGCGGACAGGGTGTCAATGCACAGCGCTACATCAACCAGGTGCTCAGACCCCATGTCGTTCCTTTTTTTTGCGCAACACCCAAACTGGACATTCCAACAGGACAATGCAAGACCACACACCGCCCAGGGCCACCCAGCAATTTCTTCAGCATAACAACGTCAATGTGCTGCCCTGGCCAGCCCTCAGTCCCGATTTAACCCCATAGAACATTTTTGGGATGAACTTGGCAGACGGTTGGACCTCCTGCGTCCACGACCAGCAACAGCGGCTCAACTTCACCAGGCCATCGTCCATGTGTGGGCTGGTGTGCCAAGGGGACGCATCAACCACCTGGTCCACTCAACTGATGGACCGCAGGTGTGTCAAGCAGTTGTCAACGCAAATGGTGGCCACACACGGTATTAGGACTTCAAGCTGGTTTGTCACGTGACCTTGGATTTTCCACACAAAAGACATATTGCTGATGACATTTTCACACATTACCGGTGTAATGAATCAAATCACGTTGAATTCTCGCTTCCACTCTGTACAATTGTGACCAATAAAATTCACCCCCCCAACCTTCAGCTTGTTTTTGTTTTCGCGTTTTCATGTTCGTATTCAGCCCAGGTGGACGGCGGAGGAGGAGAAAGAAGGGTGTGGGGGGGGGGGGGTTGGGGGGGGGGGGGGGGGGGCGGTGGTGGAGGAGGGGGTAAGGGTCTGAACAGCCTCTTAGGGTCCCTCACACTGCAAACAATGACCTTTTTACATCCGGGAGGAAGATGGGGGTGGGGGGGTGGGGGGGGGGGGCGGAGGGGGAAGGAGGGGGTAGAGAGGAAGAGGTGGTGCTGGTGGTACCGGGCAACTCCCCCCTCCCAACCCCCCCCCCCCCCCCCTCCCCCGTCCTCTAGTCCGGCACTGCACCGGTCGCAAGATCACAGACATCTAGCTGTCAAGGCTGAACCGATCCGGCCTGCTCCCCTGCGACCCGGATCGGCATCAACTATCCCGGGGGGCTCGTCCTTGACCCGGGCTCCAGCCTGTCGGCAGGTTTTCCTGGAAGATGATGACGTGTGGCCCGCTCAGCGCCTGTCCCGGTGTT
>JADBJO010007271.1:7500-42500 GCA_016801955.1 Conus betulinus
AAACAAAACAAAACAAACAAAAACTTAAGACTGACTCGCTTATCATACATTATTTCAGCACATATCATTCATACTGACAATTCAACATAGCAACATGGTAATCTAGATAAGCAAACTATTCATAAAAGCACTAATGAGATGGGCTATGGTAAAACAGAAGGAAACTTACAACAAAACAAACAAAACTACAGAGAGAGAGAGGTCAGAGGAGGGTGGGGAAGAAGAGAGAATGGTAGGTAGGGGGAGGAGGAGAAAAGGATGGTAGACAGAGTGGGAGTGGGGATGAGCGATTTCAACGGAGTAGGTTTTATGTTTAGACGATTTATTCAAAGTATGGTTCACAGAAGACTTTGCAAATGGGCGCTAATCATTGTAATCGAATAATTTAATTATCGAGACATAAAATGTTTATGCAAATGTTCCTTGAAAAGTTTAAAGTATTCATGTTTTTGTAGATTCGTGGAAGTGAGTTCCAGACATATGTCCCAGAGTAAGCTAGGCTTGTTTTGTATAGATCAATGCGTGGGTAGAGAAGAAGGAATTTCGTCGAGCCAGAAAAGCTGTTTGATCTTGTAAGAAGGGCATGGTATATAACATGACATAGTATCTGTCAAGATTGTAAACATAAATGATGCCTTGTTGAATTCCAATTGCCTATTCAGAGGAAGTATGTTCAGCGCTTTTAGTTTTTCGTCTGTTGTTAGAGATACAGCTGGATGGAGAAGCTTTGCTGCACATCTATGGAGAGAATTCAGCCTTTTTTTTCTGGACGTCACTACTTCCATCCCACACTGTTGAAGCGTAATTGATACGTGACATTATGTGTGCACTGAAGAAAAGTTTACGCACATTACTGTTGACATAGCGCTTTAATTGAGATAACAGGAAAGGGTCTTTTGAGACTACCTGGCATACGTTATTGAGATGAGGTTTATATATGAGGTAAGAGAGACAGAGAGGGGGGGCAGAGAGACAGAGGGAGGGAGAAAGAGAGAGAGAGAGAGAGAGAGAGGAGAGAGAGAGGAGAGAGAGAGAGAGAGAGAGAGAGAGAGAGAGAGAGAGAGAGAGAGAGAGAGAGAGAGAGAGGACAGAATGGGGGAAAAAGAGACGGAGAGAGAAACAGGGGGACAGGGAGAGAAGGGGGAATTGGGGGGAGGGGGGAGAAAGACAGAGAGAGAGGGAGACAGGGGGACAGAGAGAGAGAGAAGAGAGAGAGAGAGAGAGAGAGAGAGAGAGAGAGAGAGAGAGTTATAGAGGGGAGGTGGGAGAGACAGAGAGAGAGAGAGAGAGAGAAGGGAAAAGGGGGGGGGGGAGGAGAGAGAGAGAGAGAGAGAGAGAGAGAGAGAGAGACAGACAGACAGACAGACAGACAGACAGACAGACAGGGGGGGGGGGGGGGGGCAGAGAGAGAGAGAGAGAGAGAGAGAGAGAGAGAGAATGACGGAGAGAGAGTCAAAGATAGAGGTGTGTGTGTGTGTGGGGGGGGGGGGGGGGGGGGGGATAGGTAGGATGGGGGGGGGGGGGGGGGGGGGGGTCAACACACCTGTTCCAAAAAAGTAAGAAAAAAAACAAACAAACAAACAATAGGAAGATGACATTTGTCTTGCCTTTGCAAATAGCGACCTTTTCTGAGAGTAGGGGTCAAGCAAGCAGATCTAGACCGTCAAATGTTAATTTAATATTATGATTGCATTTTTTTTAAGTGCACGCCAGGATAATGGTCGGGGTATGAAGATGTGTCTACATCACAGGTAGGTGCACCCTTTCACACCCGTGTGTCGACAATTTCTGTCCCGTTGAACTGTTAGAGCGGACGGGTGGGCACGATTGCTTTGAGCGTGTGTACCATCATGTCTTCACACCTGGTGAGAAAAACGTGATGGGAATATCGTCACGTACGTTTCTCACCAGGAGAGAGAAAACGTGACGAGTATATCGTCACGTTTTTCTCAGCTCTCGCGTTTTCTCACCAGGTCAGAAAAAACGTGTCGGGTGTGGCATCACGTTTTCTCACCCGTCACGTTTTCTCATCCTTGTGTTCTCTCTCTCTCTCTCTCTCTCTCTCTCTCTCTCTCTCTCTCTCTGTCGGTCTCTGTCTGTCTGTCTGTCTGTCCATCTGTCTGTCTGTGTCTGTCTCTCTCTCTCTCTCTCTCTCTCTCTCTCTCTCTCTCTCTCTCTCTCTCTCTCTCTGGGACATGCACAAAAATGGAGACGAACTACTAGCTTCCGTCAACCTTTCCCCACGAGAAGTGTCCCCCTGGCGTTACCAGCTTTCATTCCAAGAGATATTGTGCGCGAGTGGGGTCGTCTTAAGTTAAAGTACTAAACTAACAGCGCAAATGATCAAGCGCGAGCGCTCACCTAAACATACGCACACTCAAACTCGGAATCACATCGAATTCAAACGAGAGAGAGAGAGAGAGAGAGAGAGAGAGAGAGAGAGAGAGAGAGAGAGAGAGAGAGAGAGAGAGAGAGAGAGAGAGGGGGGGGAGGGGAGAGTGAGAAAGAGGGATGAGGGGAGAGAGAGAGAGAGAGATTGAGAGAGAGAGAGAGAGAGAGAGAGAGAGAGAGGGGGGGGGGGGGGGGGAAGAATACGAGTACGAAAATTTATTTAGATTAAGGCCAGGGGGCCATACTGAAGGGGTGATTCCTGAAATACACATGATTTGAATATTATCATGAAAAAAAGCATAATAATAATAATAATAATAAATAAATAAATATATAAATAATAAAAAAAAAAGCACGTGTGTGTGTGTGTGTGTGTGTGTGTGTGTGTGTGTGTGTGTGTGCACATATATATGTAATAGACTAATACATTCCAAGGATAAGTAACCGAAACTAAAAGCTTGCTGAAGGCTCATTTTGAGAAGCATTTATTATTCCCCATTCACCCTCTCAAGCACATACTGTTAGTTAGGCAGAATTAACTACCATGCTTATTTCTCCCTATTTCTTCACTCTAAGACATAAGAGCAAGTTTCGTTTTATAATTGAATATATATGTATGTATATATAGATGTGTGTGTGTGTGTGTGTGTGTGTGTGTGTGTGTGAGTGTGTGTGTGTGTGTGCGTGTGTGTGTGTGTGTGTGTTCGTCACAGAATCTCTGGAATCACAGCATAGAGTGTGTAGACTCTCTCCCTCTCTCTCTGACTGTCTGTCCGTCTGTGTGTATGTCTGTCTGTCTCTGTCTGTCTGTCTGTCTCTCTCTGTCTCTCCCACGTGGGAGCTGACCGCAAGTGAGTCAATACGCACCGACAAACTGGACATACCAACTTCCTGCAGATAAATAAGGGGGGAGGGGGGGAGGGGTGAGGGGGGGGGGAGGGGGGAGTGGGGGTGAAGGGGGATGATCTCTCTTGAGGGGATGAGTTAAAGGTGGGGGTTGGGGAGGGGGGAGGAGGGGGGGGGGGGGGGCGTACTCTGGATTCTTAGTTTCACATTGCAGAATACCAGATCTGCTGCTGTCAGATAGATTTTCAACAATATTTTATCTGGATGTTATATCATTGGTGAAAGGAAAAAAAATCAGGGAGTTGGGGGGGGGGGGGGGGGGGGGGGGAGGGAGGGCGCGCGCGCGCGCATGTGTGTGTGTGTGTGTGTGTGTGTGTGTGAGAGAGAGAGAGAGAGAGAGAGAGAGAGAGAGAGAGATAACGATAACGATAACGATAACGATAATTTATTCAAGTAAGGCCACAGCCCCATTTGAAGGGGGGGGGTATTGACATATAACTGCACATATAAACAAATTCAAGTCAAGTAACTCCTCCTCTTGAAGGATTTATACAAATAAGAAGCTAGATCACAAACCACATTCTCATTTCTTGACGACAAAAGCAAGACAAGCCTAAAAAATGATGGACGTCGATAATATTTCAAAGGAATGTATTTTTGTCTTAAATCTGTAAACAAAGGGCAAACAAATAGAAAAATGAAGTTCGTTCTCTGGGGCAGACTTGCACAATGGACATAAAACATCTAATTCTCTGTATGAACGTTGTAACGTTGCCTGTGTACAGCAATATCAGATACACCGAATCTAAACTTAGTTAATGCAGATCTGACAACAAAACTATTAATATTCATCGACAGATAAGGTTCCACTACCATTACCTGGTTTGACTTTAGAAATCGAAACAAAGAAAATCTCTCACTGCTTTTAATATGACTATTCCAGTCTTGCAAGTTACAATCAATTATTCTCTGCTTAAAACAAGCCAAAATGTTTTTTTTGACACATCCAACACTCTGTTCTAACCAAACAAACGAAAACCCATAACTACAAAGGCATTTACGAACAGAAGTTGCCCAAGTTGACTTACCTCTGGAATCTAAATCAAATAATACTTTGTATGCTTTTGCAGGTAATCTGTGTTCTCCCATACGCACGAGCTTAAGCCAATAACTAATACATTTCACGTATGAATTTACATAAATGGGATATCTGCCAAGCTCACCATAAACCAAATCATTAGGGGTTCGTCTATCCACATGCAAAAAGCGTTTCATAGCAAATAAATGTAATTTTTCAATTTCATGACCTTTATCCAATCCCCAAATCTCAGCGCCATACTGTGCAATAGGCTGCACTTGGGCATCAAACAATTTGAAAAATAATTTAACCGAAACACTTTCAAATTTATAAAGCAAGCTTAAAATAGCTATAACAGCACGCTTTCCTCTGTTAACAAGATCATGACAGGCAAACGTAAAGCTAAGTTTTTGTGAAAAATATATGCCCAAGTACTTGTAAGCATTTACCACCGACATTTGCGCGAACTCCATACGACCACCTTTCACGCGATGCTAAAAAACCACCCTTTCGAAAAACTATAATGTTTGATTTACCCATGTTTACTTTCAAATCCAGTCTACATGCTGCAGAATGCAAATTATTCAATTGGTTTTGTAATCCTACGACAGTTTCAGAGAGCAAGACGATATCATCTGCAAATAACAATATAAATAATTCAATCAAGCCAAAATTGACACCGTGTCTTCCCTTCTCAATAATTTCTATTGCTAATTCATTCATTAATATACAATGAAAATATATTGGGCTGCAGACATCCCCCTGTTTAACACCCTGGGTACATCTAATATAGTCACTAAAATTTTTTGCCCCACATCTTATCGTAGCTTTAACATCTTTGTACATTGATTTTACACAATTATATAATTTACCTTTGATTCCGTTTTTTGTAAGTATCGGCCACAAAAGTTTCCTTGAAATGGAGTCAAAGGCTTTTTTCGAAGTCTATAAGGCAACATAGAGCTTACGGTTATTAGAAAATTGTTTCTGGACAGCTGCTAATAGAGTGAACATATGATCAATTGTACAAAAGTTTTTCTTGAACCCTGCCTGATGATCACCTGTTATATTGTTTACTTCAATCCATTCTGACAATCTCTTGTTAATTATAGAACCAAATACTTTACTTGCAATATCAGACAAGGAAATTCCTCTGTAATTGTTAGGGTCATTCGTATTACCTTTTTTAAAGAGAGGGAGAATAAATGATTTTTTGCCAATCTTCAGGATAAATTCCATTGTCAAACAAATTATTAAA
The DNA here is from genome assembly GCA_016801955.1 of Conus betulinus. NCBI lineage: Eukaryota > Metazoa > Mollusca > Gastropoda > Neogastropoda > Conidae > Conus > Conus betulinus. The sequence continues at coordinate 13,074 of JADBJO010007271.1, forward strand.
CAATTTAACCAGAAAATCAGTTTCAACATTACCAACATTTTTAAAAAACTCACAAATCATGCCATCTGGACCAGCTGCCTTTCCCATTTTTTAGCTTTCTTATTGCAGCAACAACTTCAATTTTACTTATAGGACGATCATAATATTCTATATATCCATTGTCGCATATCATATCATTTTCTAGAATTTCAGTTTCTGTCGTAGAATCCTTATCCAGCACATGCTTAAAATGATTATACCATTCATCTATAGTGATTTTGTTTTGATTATATACTCGCTTTTTAAATACTGTACGTACATTTCTCCAGAACTCTTGCTGACTATCAATACTTGTGACCACTTTTTCAAACAGTAAATCATTGTGTTGTTTCTTCTTTCTTTGTAATAAATTTTTATACTCACGTCGGGCTACACAGTATAGATGTCGGACACCTTTATCTAATGTGTTGCAAAATGTTCTTAACAATTTTCGTAAATTTTGTCTTTCAATTTTACATTCGGCATCAAACCAATCATTTTGTGTCGTTTCACTCTGTTTACACAAACTTTACGTTTCATACCGTCAGCAGCTCTTTTTACAGAACTGTTAAACAAGTTAAGTGCATTATTTATATTTACATCTACTAAATCCATAGCACGAAATAACTGGAATTTGATTTCCTGTGAGTTCATTGTGTCTATGAAATTCAAGGCATAATCCTTATCCCACACAAACTTTTCAATATACTCTCTCCTTTCTTCATTTTCATTCACACCCACATTTGTTCCTAGGACATTTACGCTAAGTTCCAAAGGCATATGATCAGATTCCAATCGTTCTTTCACACACAATTTACAAGAAGAGTTTATAAAGTCAAAAAGTTCACATGATGCTATAAAGTAATCATTCACACTACAACCTGATTCACACACATATGTAAAGTGACCACTGATGTCACTCGAACAAAGGCCATTAAGAATGTACAGACCCAAAGCATTACACATGTTTAATAGACGTTTACCATATTCATTCAATACCTTGTCTTGAGACTGTCGCTTAACTGTAGACGAATCAGATTTGTCAAACCATGAAAACGTTTTAATATTGTCATCACATTCTGGAGATATGTCTGCTGTTCGACCGTTAAAGTCACCACACATCAATATTGACATCTTATCGTTGAAACATATATTATTTACAATACAATCCTCAATTTGACTGATCCCATTATCCACGTTTAACACAGAATAATATGGGTGATTTCTCGGGTGGAACATATGTACATAAATATAAGATATCATTTGATAAGCAGAACAAATTTTTATCAAGAACAAAATAATAACACATTATCATAATGAACTACAACTTGTTTTACAAATTTCACAAGACTATTCCTGATTAAACATATTACTCCCCCTGATCTCCTTCCTCGCTCAGTAAATCGTAAAGCTGGCTTTACAAACACAGTGTGATCACTAAACACAGTGGACTGGAAATCATCAACAAAAGACTCAACAAGACAGACAAAATCAAAAGATGACACATATTCAATAAAATCAGTATTAGAAAGCTTCGACAATATACCGCCTATGTTCCAATGGAGAAAAGAATAGTTTTTAATAACGGGCGTATTTATTGTAACTGGTGTAATTACAGTAGTTGGCATGATCGTAGTGGTTAGTGGATTAATGTTTATTTGTGGATCATAAACCCCATCTGTCATTTCAAGCTGTACAACTGGAACACAATCCTCACATGCACGCACATTTTTACTGACACATCGTCTCTTAAACTATGAACACCAACTTCGGAGGGGACGCTTTCGTTCGATACTGGAGATGAATTGCTCTTATTCCCGTTTTGATATATGTATAAACATTGGAGCAGAGACATTCATTCGATAATGAAATCAAAGCATTTTCATTCACGCGTTCATTCACTTTATTAGATAAGCATTTATTCGATGAAGAAGATATTTTGTTCTCAGCCACTCTTTCATTACATACATAAACTTCAGAAGACAAATGAGCATCAAACACGAAAGGAAAAAAACACTTTCATCCACGCTATCATTATGTGCATGACCCAAATTCGATGTGTTGCCAGGTACACATTTATCGGCCACCGTGAAAACATCTGAATGTGTTCGTTGAACGACGCACTGCACGCACAGTATCTGTCGTGAACTTCACAGCTAGCAAGGGACGTTGACACAGCTGTGTCACCCGTCCCAATCCGAACTGCACGTGCCGTGCCATCCTTCCCTTCTCCTGTGCACGGTGTTACACTTGTTTCTCTGTGCCCTCCGCGTTTTTTATTTAGGTACTGACTTGATGAATTAAATTGTTTTGATATTTCTCTAACAGGCCGGCCATACCTCTAGGTTGACAGTTTCAGATTACTATCTTGGTCAAGGTAATATTTTTTTCCTTCGATCACCAGGTGATCAAAGATCATTGATGCCTTTTTATTTTCTTTTCTTGCGTCTTTCAGATGAGGGACAAGTTTTTTACGAATTTCTCTCACTCGCTGGGAGAAGTCTTCACCCACAAATACATTTGTACCACGTAGCTTATGTCTGGCACCCAGTATTGATTCCTTATCCTTAAAAAATGTGCAGCAACCAATGATTGGAGAATCATGTTTCGCATTCAATCTGTGGAGCCTGTCAAACTGTATGTCTCTCGCCAGTTCTAATTTATCAGTTAGCAAATCATGCACAAGGCCCTCACAGTCCTGCCTGGTTTCCCGTTCTCTCTCTCTCCTGGGAATGCCATGAAATATTACATTGTTGCGCTTAGAACGACATTCTAAGTCATCTGTCTTTTGTTCAAGTTTCGACACTTGTTCATTCAGTCTGTCGTTCTCCGCCTTCAGGTTTTCATTATCCCGTCTGAGATCAGCGACCTCCTTTGTCAGAGACAAAACATCATCATGCAGACCAGCATACATTTCCTTCATGTCCCTCATGTCAGCTTTCATGTCATCCAACTTACAGTTCAGGTCCTGCGTGGAAGATAGCACATCACGGAGACTGGGTTCTGCATCCATCCGAGAGGGAGAGGACTTGGATGCCGGTGAACCACCGCTGGCGCTCTTCAGTCTGGTCTGCCTCAGGTCTGCTGCTTTGTTGCCAGAAGTAGGTCCAGGGTTCAACTCAACGTCACCGCAACATCGAACTTTGTCCTGTTTCTTTCCCCAGTTCAGAATGGGATCTGAAGGCCTTTACAGACGTCTGTGACAATGATGAAACTATTCACACAGATCTAGTTGCAAAGTTGAAACGACTGCAGGCGGAAATCTAAACAAATCTTAAACAAATGTCAGCGAACCGCCCAGAGAAACGTGGACAAACGAGTCACAAGACACACACAACGCGTTTCGACCTCTTAGGTCTTCCTCAGGTGAAACAAAGACGAACAAAATAACGAACATGCACTTAGCTTTGATCGCTTCAGATTGCTTGAACGCCTTCTTCCTTGCGCTGAACTCAGAAGCAATCTGAAACGATCAAAGCTAAGTGCATTTTCGTTATTTGTTGGTCTTTGTTTCACCTGAGGAAGACCAAAGAGGTCGAAACGCGTGTGTGTGTTGTCTTGTGACTCGGTTGTCCACGTTTCTCTGGGCGGTTCGCTGACATTTATTTAAGATTTATTCACAACAGTTTCCTTCCACAAATCTGCTGTATATGAACGGACAGGGTGGATTTTCTTTTTTTCTGTTCTTTTGTCTCGTTGGATGTTAATACGCTGGATTTATGGGTGTCTCTGTTTTAATGACGCCTGCCCTGGGTGATCATTTCATAACAGTTTGCGGGTGTGATTTAACAACATCCACTTGAGAGTGGATCGTCTTGTTTTCTGTATGTTCCCCAAGTGATGTGCATGGACTGAGACTCCAAGGCATCATTCGAAGTCTTTTCCCTCCACTCTCTGTAGTTTTTTTAGAACAAAGTTGTAAAGGCACTAAAAGAAATGGGTCATTGATAGTTTTTAGAACGAATGAGCAATATTACAAACTGCCTTGACGTATACACATCCTGACGCCAGCTCTGCTTGCTGAACATTTGAAGTACATAACAGGAATTCCACATGGAAACTCCATCTTAGTCTGGGTGTGTGAGTATCACCCAGAATTTGATTGACAGTACATACTTTAGTGTTTTCCACTTCAACTTCAAAGCTGGCAAATCAGCACGTTCCCTTCCGTCGCAGAAAAAAACCCCAAAGCGTCTACGTTTTGATGGGAAAGCTTCAGGTCATTGTCATGCAAATATTTGCTAAGATTATCGAGCATTCTGTGGTAATGTGTGTGTGTGTGTGTGTGTGTGTGAGAGAGAGAGAGAGAGAGAGAGAGAGAGAGAGATGCAAGCATTGATCCAAATGGTCGCATAGTGCGCAAATGTAGCATTTTTAGCTACATGTTTAGGAAGATTACATAACAAAACGTTAAAGAAGTTTAATATCACAGCTATCATAGAGCCTCCAGGAATGCCAATTTCGAAATGATTTAGAACTGGATTATGTATTTTCTACCCTACTTGTAAACTCCTTTTCGATAGAAATTCTCTTTAGTAATTGTGAAAAATTATCAGATATGCCAAGAGCTTTTGATTTATGTGACAAGCATGCTGTACTCTAACAAAGACTTGTTTCTTCTAATTAACGAGTGTGGCTACAACACTGTTTTGTCCAGCAATTTTGGTTAACTTGACAACATGGTCAGTGGTTGATCTTCCTTTTCCAAAAGCCTGCTTGATAACTTGATATGTCATTTTTGTCACGAACATGAATAATCCTATTTGATAAATTTTTTACTTAGATTTTGAAACTTGAGAAGTCCGAGCTACGGGCCGGAAACTGATAATATTTATAGCAAAATTTCTTTGCTTTGTCACTGGAATAATGATTGAACGTTTGCAAAAATAACTGGCGCAGGACCAATTGCCCTAATCTGTTCAAACCTTTCTTTTTTTTCTTTTCTTTTTTTTTTTTAATAAAAAGCAGAGAAAGTTATCTGGCTCATTTGAAATTCCATTCAGCCCAACAGATAACATGTTACTTCCTGCAGTCATGTATGGCTCTGGGTGCATTCAACGGTCATTATTTCAAACTGGCTTATCAAAGAGCTCTGTTCTTTTTATCCATGTCCCAATGTGGCCTGTATACTTGCGTCACATTCTCAGCGCATTGATTTTGAAATCATATCAGTAAATGCGTCGGGTCCCCCCCCCCCCCCCCCAAATGACGTCAGGAATTTCTTATTCTGGAAGGTATCTTGGGATGATTCGTCCCTTTTAACTTGATTTTTGCCCTCCCCCCCCCCCCCCCCCCCCCCAATATCGCCACTTTGTTTAATGTCTTTATGATGAGGTCTTTATGATGAAAATCTTCTCCTGGGGGACCACTGACCAATATTTTGTTTTGCAGGAGGTCTGGGTGCCTTTTCTGTTGTCATAGTATGGTGGCTTTCTTCACTTTATTCATTAGACTTCAGCTTTATGGTTTTTTTTTTTTTTTTTTTAAAGCTGCGCCTTCCTTGCAATCTTTTGTGCGCTAGTGATCACCAGCGTGATGTGTGCGTGCATGTGTGCGTGTGTGCATGCGTGTGTATGTGTGCAGTTATGTATACACACTCACACCTACATATATATAGACATTCTTATGCTTGTGTCAATGACTGGGTACACACACACACACACACACACACACACACACACACACACACACACACACACATACATACACGCGCCACACACACACACACACACACACACACGCACGCACTCACGCACACACACCACTACCACACCCACCCACACACACACACACACACACACACACACACAACCCACACCATACACATGCACACACGCATGCATGCACACAAGCACACGCACGGCCACACACACACAAACACAACAAAACACACAACACAACACAACACAAAACACACATCCAGAATCAACTGTTCAACTCCGTTCAACAATAGCTGCTTTTATTCACCAAGTCTTCAGGGTGCTTGACGGTGACAGTCAGATGCGAAAGAAAACCTGTACGGACGACAAAAAAAAAAGAAAAAAAAAAAAAATGAAAAAAAAAAAAAAAAGATTGAGAAGGCCGACCATTGGGGGAAGAAAAAAGTCCAAATCCGCGTGACTCAGCACGCAGGAGCACCAAGGTACATGTTGTAAGAAACAATTGTTCATGCACTTTTCTCATTGTGTCAACAGATTTCTCACATCTAAAAGAAAAGCATATAATTTCTCTGCATTTCTCATTGCAAAAGATGTCTTTTTTTTTTTTTTTTCTTTTTCCCATGTGTGTGTGTTTTTCATATCTCCTCCATTGAAACTGAGCATAATTTATCATTTTAAAAAAAATCAAAGAAACTTAATGCATGTACATTTATCATTTTTCGAGAAAACAAGAAATGAAAGTCATTCTAATGGTACAAGACAACACTACATTACTATCTCCAGACAGTAGCAATAACTTGGCTTGGAGCTTTATGCACACACACACACACACACACAAGGGAAGGGTAGGTGGGTGGGAGGGGGAGGGGGTAGAGGGGTTGAGACTAAATTCAAAATCATTTGCTTCACAGACCAAGAAAAAGGTAGGGTGGTAGGGGTGGAGGTTACTCCAAATCAAACCAGCCGCACTCCCTCCCTCCCTCCCTCCCTCTCTCTCTCTTCCCCTCCATCTATACACACACAGGTGTACCAATGTGAATCCGAAAGGGAAACAAATTTTTTTTACCAAAAGAAAAAAAAACAAATCTGTAATATAAAAAAAACACGCACAGAAATTCTTGTCCAAAAATAAACAGCTGGATTATGGGTTTGCAAGTTTGGTTAACCAGTGACTGCTACCTGACTGAACAAACAAAAGCAAAACAAACAAGAAAAAAAAAAAAAAAAGGAAAAGATAAGAAAAGAAAAAAAAAATGTACTGAGGAACAACGTATCTGACTGAAAATATTGAGTTCAATAACTCATCATTTAAAACAAAAAGATGGATTAATTTCAACTAAAATCAAAAAGAATTTTTATAGCACAATATGAAAGTTTGACTGTTAATAAGCTCTCCTCATTCCTGTTGATAGTATCATAGTAGATTGTGCCCGCAGCAATAGATGACGTTATCAAAAACACTACACACTAAGGTGATTTAGGGAAGCCATTTGTACTCGAGGGGTCATCGCCAGGTTGGTTTCTTTTTAACATTCAAAACAGGTTAATTCAAGGGCAGCGAAATTAAGCAAAATAAATTATGCTATTTGCAAATATTTCTGACCAAATATAATTAGTTCTCTGTACTGTCTGTCTGTGTCTGTTTGTTTCAAAGCTGTTCTCTAATTCTTTTTTTTGGACCTAGAGACAATTTTTCTGCTTGAGATGCAGAAAAACTACTGGAGAAGACAGCAGGAAAAGTTTGTATACATGGTCTCACTGACTCTGCCTTTTAAACATGGGGGGGGGGGGGGGGGGGGGGGGGGGGGGGGGTCTCTTTTCTGTTTTTTTTGCCCATTTACTGTCTCTGTTTTAAAAAAAAAAAAGGTTGAAACTGTGTGTGTGTGTGTGTGTGTGTGTGTGTGTGTGAGTGCGTGCATGTGTGTGTGTGTGTGTGTGTGTGATCATCACTTGAGTCACAGACCTGAACTGAAATGTCATGACATGGCATGCAAGTCATTCTTTTGTTGTTAATACATCTGCTGCAAAGAAATGAAAGTTTTAGAGATCTTTTTATATGCTGCTGCTGAGAGACAGATCATGGCGATGGAGGCAAACTTTGCTTTTGCGAAACTAGCATGTGAAAGTAACTGTCCATGACACTGGTATCACCGTGCATGACGCTTCAAGAGTGGATGAATTACTGAAAAGGGTTGCGGGTTCAAATTTCGGTACAGTGGGATTTTTCCTCGGAGTTAACATTGGTTCTGACTCCATTCCCCATACAGTCCTTTGAAAAGAGACTATAAACCGAGGTTCCATATGTGAATGCACGCACAACATCTTGCACATGCATAAAATCCCATCACCAACTTTCAGAAGAGTAGGCCAGTTTGGCCTTTGGTATGGCTGACACATTACACATAGCATGCACCTTCTCCGAAGATGGAGTATGGCTGCCTTAATGGCGAGATTAAAAAAAACGGTCATACACACAAAACTCCACTGCCTGTCTATACAGACAGTGTCCGCAGGAGTATCAGCCTGCATACGCAGAAAGAAAGAAAAAAATCACAGAAAACACTGACCAGTCAGAATGGAAAACCCCGCCTAGTTTTGACAAAATGGCAGATGATGATGAGCTGTCCAGTTTCATCATCATTCAGAACATCCTGAAATTTAACAAATTTCTGACTTGATGAGCTAGTGGTTCTGTCTGGCAGCAGGTCATAAAAAAAACAACTTTGTTTACCTGCACCCTGTGCAGGTGAAAAACAAACAAAATTGTACTACTCTGGAGTGTGTGACTGTGAGGGATGCCTGTTGTGTGTGCATTGTTGCGAGACAGTGTGTGTGTGTGTGTGTGTGTGTGTGTGTGTGTGTGTGTGTGTGTGAATATGCACTCTTGTTTGTTGGTGCATGGTACTTTAATTAGTGTCTTCTTGGTTTCATTAATGCTTATTTTTCTGTATTTGTAAGCGCTGAGGGCTTATGTAAGATTAAGCGCTACAAACAATCATTATTGTTATCATTACTATGACACAACTTCCTTTCCAAGGTGGTGACAGCCGTGCAAGAGCTCAGTGTGGTGGGCTGGGCTGCCGTAATTCTGTATTTGGCATTCAGCCATCAACAGACTGGCTTTTTGCACACTATGCTGCACAAGATGCTCGCAGCAGGTGCCTCACCACAAGCCACACACCGCAATGGACGAGAAGAATGCAATCTAGACAGGACGCACAGCAGGAATGATAGTCACAACCATTCTGAAAATATCAGTGATGGGATTTCCAAGAGGCTTCTCAGTAAGCGGTTTTCGACTCATCTTGCCTTTCCACACCATATTTCATTTGCCAGGAACTGCTAATCAGTGCCTATCAACTGCATTTGAAAAAGACAGTAACCACCCACCCCACCCCCTCCCCAAAGCACTGGAAAAGTGTTCTCTGTTAGACTTAAAATAGTGTGATGCCAAATCCTTGGCTGTGTTAGAGTGGCAGAACCTGGTTCACAATGGCTCAGACACAGAAGTTTAGTGATATACAGGAGCTGGGCAGGGGGAGAGGGGAGAGGGGGGGGGATGGAGGGCAGGAGAGGGTTGTCTAACAGGCATATCCTTGGGGGGGGGGGGGGGGGGGGGGGGGGGGGGGGGGGGGGGGGTCATCTAAGGGGGGCAAACCTCCACCACACCAACAACCGGTCAGTTCAGGAATTGCAGAGCTCTGACACACTCATTTAATGTTACCAAGTAACCTGGGTGGGTGGGAAGGATGGGGGGAGGGGGGGGGGAGGAGGTGGATGTGAATGAAGGAAACGGGTAGGGTTCTGTGTTCAGATCTCTACTGAAAGATACTCTGTAGTAGAGCATCATCTACATGCTGCGTTAACCTCAAAAAAAAGTTTAACTTTATAGAGCAAGCACACTGTGGGTTCTGTGTTCGGATCTCTACTGAAAGATACTCTGTAGTAGAGCATCTACATGCTGCGTTAACCTCCCAAAAAAAGTTTAACCTTATAGAGCAAGCACACTGCCTCCACCTTCCAACAGAGTGATGTAGTATGGTGCACTGAAGTCAACAGGGAAAGCAGTAAGGAAAAAAAAAAAGTCCTTCCCCATTTCACACGAAAATGACAGTAGTCCTAAAAAAACTAATGAACATATTTTTCATGAATCTCTCTTTTCCTTAGTCCGTCACTAAACATTGCACAAAATGCACATCAATTCAGAGAAAATGTATAAAAAGGCGAAAGAAAATGTCGATGGTATACTATAGGACATATCGATCATCAAATCACTCATTAATACAGTGGAATGTGAAACATAAGCCGATTACTTGATATAAAGGAACAACCACCTCCAGCGACGAAAAAAAAAGAAGCTTCATTTTCACAGCACTCAGAAAGAAAAAAAAACAAAAAAGAGGAAGGGGGGGAGGGGAGGAGGGAGTGGCATAGAAAGGTAGGTGGCAGGGGGGAGATGGGCATATTGAAGGGTGGGAAAAAAAAAAAACAAAACAACAAATCCAACCACAAAGATAATCTCTGAAACAATCAAGCATCCCCGTCCGAGTTCAGCATGAATCACAATTTCATTCCAGTTTTTTTTTTTTTCTTCTCTCTGTTCTCTTAATTCTGTTGTTGTTGCTTTTCTCTCCCCCCCCCCCCCCCCCCCCCCCCCCCCCCCCCCCCCCACTACCCCCAGTCACTATAGTCTTGTTCCAAAGCCTGTGTGTCACTCGCTGTCTGGCACACACACACACACACACACTGCAGAACCAGGATGGGTCACAACAAGAAGTGACTGAAACGCCGGCCGGACAGTCCACAAGAGCTCACTGGGATCAGTCCACTGTGCACACACCGTCTGTACAGCCCACGGCTTCTTCCTCATAACAACAGTCATTCATTACAGTATGTACATCAGAGCTGACTTACCAATCACCTCCCTCCCCCTCCATCTCCCCCCCCCCCCCCTCAAAAAAAAAAAAAACAAATGCAGGACAAACATTTACTACTAGTAAAATACATGAAAAAAAGGAAAGAAAAAAGAAAAAAATTGTTGTACATGCTTCAAACACATACTTTTACTCTCTCTCACTCTCTGTTGTTCTCCCCTCTCTACCCCACCCCCACCCCCACCCCCCGGCCACCTCTCTTTCGTACATTATAATCCACAGTGCAGTTCCACTCAAACAACTTTTGAATTATTACATGATTTTTTTTTTTCTTCCTTTTCGTTTTCTTTATTAAAAAAAAAAAAAAAAAAAAAAAAAAAAAAAAAAAAAAAAAAAAAAAAAAGCCACCACTACATGGTCTGATGTTGTTAGAAACAAAAAAAAAAAAAAAAAAAAAAAAAAAAAAAAAAAACGCCTAGGCAAGTAGAGAACAGCTGCCTTGATACTGACCACGGTCCAAGAGACACATTACAATGGTCAACCAGACAGCTTGCACAATCACAGCAAGATGGAGGGAGCCAGAAAAAGACAGATTTTGAAGTCACAAGATGTACTTTTGCTGTCAAAAAAACCCCAAAAAAAAACCATAATCATAGGATTTAAAAGCTTTTGCAATTATAAAGGATTTTAGGTGGGAAACATGGATCTGGTCTAACATTCTGTTAAAAAAAAAAAAAAAAAAAAGGTTCAAATTTAACAAGTACTGCTCTTGTGTGTGTGTGTGTGTGTGTGTGTGTGTGTGTGTGTGTGTGTGTGTGTGTGTGTGTGTGACAGAGAGAGAGAGAGAGAGAGAGGTGCGTCTGTGAAGGTCTATTCTTGGTCAGTCTTGAAATGCACTTAAGTCACACCACCATTAATCACTGATTTTCCATCTAAAATCCACTGTATGCATCTTAATGACACAAAGATCGACTCTCATCAATTCCTTCCCTTGGTTATGGCTACTCCTTTGTATTTCTCCACTGTTACTGTTTTAGCAATCACATACATTTTCTATGGTCAGACTGTGCTGGTATCTTAACATAACTACAGAGGTAAAGTCATTCAGTTCATTTGCATATAAAGCATACAAATTGTCCTGATTCCTTAAAAAAAAAAATTACATTAGAAAATCTTCACTGGTCAAGACTTTGAAACATCCAAGAACCAGGCTTCAAACTGGGGTGACTGTAGGTGGAAACTGAAGCAAAAGCGAAAACACAACACATTCACCCAAAGACCAAAGACTGCACTGAAGAGAGAGTCTGTTCATGCTTCGTTTTCATTGTTTTGAAGTGAGTTGTCCAGCCCTGAAGAAGACCCTTTAAGTTGAAATGTGTTGCTATGTTTCTTTTGTAATTTGTAAGTGCCTTTGTTTGGCAGCCCACTTATTCTGCTTTCGATCTTCATCCAGCAACTAGCCAGAACTTACAATCTCATGCAGCTGAGTGACCACCTTACAGTAAAGAAAAAGCCTAGTAGCAGGCCCGACTTCAGCCATAAATTTGGTGCAGAAAGAGTGTAGTCCAATGTAGAAGGCCACGTCAACAGAGCGCACATCTGACCTGGTTGCAAGTTGTAAACAGGTTAAAAGAATCCGCTTCACATTCAGCAATGGCTTCCTATTTCCAGTTAAACTGGGTGGAAGGTCTGCATGAGGGTCCTTGCTGGCCTGCTAGTTACAGTGTCAGACATGTTCCATGATCACAGGTGCGTTTTCCCACACAGGAAAGCCAGACTGGACCAGCCGCTATGGTGGATAGTGTCACGGGTTCCCTGCAGGGAGGTGGTGGGTTCAGTTCCCATCACAGCTATTGATTTGTGGGACTGGCTCCTACCCGGAGTTGAATATATGCCATGGGCTCAGTTGGGAAGATTGGAGCATACAATCAAGAGTTTCATCCTCTTCATAGATGTGTCTCTGATAGTGTCGCTCAAATTTCCCTGACCAACACTGTAGGTGTCTTTATTTCTCAGTTCTGGTTGATTGCGGGATATATCAATTAAACAGTAAGAGTTGAGGACAACCCTGTCAATCTGAGCCCGGAAGGGAACTCCATAACATCATCTTGATCATCCTCCATAACATCATCTTGATCATCCTCCATAACATCATCTTGATCATCCTCATCAATCGGTGAAGTCTCAGCCCCTATGGCCTTCATGCCCTGCTCTCATGGTGACCTCTGTTCTGATTTTCCTCTCTGCATCTATGCCCTTGGTGAGTTTGTGCCGAGACTACTGCCTGGTTCTGGCAAGTGCATGGAGACTGCCGTTGAATGGAAGTGGTAGCGCCCTTTGGGGAGGGGGGGCTAACACTCACTTGCACTGACTGAGTGCCTCTGCAACTAAGCAATTCTCGTCATGGGTTGGTGTCCAGTAGGTGGTATCCTGCATATATATGTATGCTGGATCAGAGCAGGCGCCACTGAACACCACCAAAGTGACTCAGCAGCAGTGCAGTGTCTCCCCTGGAAGGCTGCCTCATGACGACTTCACACTCACTTGCTCTCTGTGGATTGCAGATACAAGGATGGCAGCAGGACTAGTCAGGGTGTGGCTGTGATCAGGGAGCTAGAATAAGGAGCCCAGGGGTACGCGTCCAAAGTGGCATGGATGATGATACCGAAGAAAAAAAAGAAAGAAAAAGAAAGCAAGCCATGCCGGACACGACCTTTTTCTTCAGAGTAAACATCCGTACACTCTCCAGTCCTCTCCGACTTTCTTCAGATGCGACTGAAGTCCTGAGCATGCACACAAGCATTAAAGAAATCTTGCACGCACGTTACATCCCACAACATCTGTCCGTGAAGAGATGGCAGTCCTAAGTTGGTGGGATTGGCAACAAGGAGATACAAGACATGCACGTTGGTGTTGAGTTGAGACGTCATCTGTGAAGGTGGAAGTGGCTGCCTCAATGGTGGGATCACGATGGTCACATTGTATGCAGGTACCTCACTGAAGCCGGCGAATCTTGAAACTCGAAGAACAAAGAGAGGGAGAGACAGACAGACAGACAGAAACAGAGACACTGTTCCTATTAAGATACAGCCTCACTCCGCACAGCTCTGTCTGTGTGTGTGTGCAGCAAGCCGGTCTTCTTGTCTCCTCACAAAACCCAAAAAGGAAAGCTTACGACCACCAAGCAGACAGGACTGGGACACCTGTTCTCCATTGGAGATCCTCAGCTTCCCCTCACCTGCTTCTTCCAGTTTCAATGCCTTGTGGGGCCCCCTCTGTAAATGTTCAATATGTTCTTTTCTGCTTCTTATGTGCACAGGACACTGGGATACACCAGGCAGCCCTGGGATTCATTTCCTCCTCCTGTGTTGCTATCCTAGCGAAACAAAACCAAACCAGAGACCACGAGGGCAGCAAGAGAGAGAGAAAAAAAGTCATCATATTTTGAAAAGACCACTAAAAGGACGACGACTTTCAATGTAAACCACACAGGAAAACAATGGATTCAGTCCTCCTATTAGTATCAGACGAGTCAACTGAACACAAAATCAAAATCGTATTTAAAATTCCAAGACTCAAAAAAGTTAGAGAGCTATAACTCAAGTACTTCGAAAGCATGCAAGATACAACTCCCTCCTCCCCTCTTCTCCATCTCCCCCCACACACACACACACACACACACACACACACACAATTGAAAAGTAACACAAGAAAAGACAAACAAAACAGCCCAAAACCATTCTACCACCACAACCATCCTTTGCATACTCTCCCACACCAAGCCAACGCTCTATATACACTTGCAGTCACAAAAAGAGACAATGAAAATTAATCCAAAAAAAAAGAAAAAATGTTGAAGGCTTTTCTGTGAAATAGCTCCAGTATATGTACACCAGCCTCTTTCTCTGTGGTGTTTAGAATTAGTTCATCCGTTGAAATGCTGATGCACAGGCGGTGGCACGATCCAACATATCACGAAAACCACCTGAACAGATTGTCAGTGGAACACGCTCACCAAACACACAGGCAGACAAACATACCACTGTTCTGCTTTACACACCTCCACGTGATATTACACCAAACTGTATACACAAATCCCCAAATACACTGTCACAAAACTAGACCAATACAAGTCACGAAAACAGCAATATGATACAGTGTTTTTACACAGCTGTTTTTTTTTTTTTTTGTTATTTTTTTCATTTAATACACACACAGAGTTAAAACCCATTCACACATTACAAAAAAAAAACAAACAAAAAAAAACCAGCAATATGTAGACACATATTATATACCCATGCATCACAGGGACTAGTTGGTACTTTCCAAAATGTGTACAAGATGAAACGCTTCTTGGGAACAGAGCATTTATGCAGTTTTCAGATTTGGTTATTTAACAAAAAAAAAAAAAAAAAAAAAGGGGGGGGGGGGGGGGGGGGGGGGGGGGGGGGGGGGATCAGAACCAAGAACCTCCTCCAGAAACGATTAGATCAACATTATGCTTAACATTACACCCACACATTAACATTACACCCACACACGCAGGCAGGCATGCAGGCATGCACACACACACAGGTACTACTTTCTCAAAATCAAATCGTATTAAAACAAGACACTTAAGAAAAAAAACGAAAATGATTTATCCCATCTTCTCAGTCTTTTTCTTCTTTATGAACAAAGACGAAACAAATTCGGTAACCAAACAAAAAAGAAATTCATCTTCAATCATATACACAATGATTCCAAGACACGAAGTATTAGACAAGGGAAGTAACTGTCTCCAACTTGTCAGACAATCCCATCTCATTACTTTCCCTGTGCCATTCATACAACACGGCGATGCCCACAAATGGCTGCACACTGTACATGCCAGGAGTCTCTCCACAGGCCCAGCCAGTCTCAGGCATAAGTATTGGCCGTGACACATGCACATCTGTCAGTGGCTCTGAAGTGATGTGACAGAATCAGACCGTTCACATATGAGAGAGAGAGAGAGCAAAAAACCAGACAAGACTCTTTCATCTTTCAAATGACTAACATTGGGGCTCTAAAACCCCTCTTTCAATAATAAAAAGGTTCTTACATTAAAAAAAAAGATGCAGCCAAGTTATGGAGGGAAACGTTCATGCAACTGTTTCTAGTGACAAAAAAAACAGAGAGACGAAAAAAAAAACAATCTGAAATTCACACACACACATACACACACACACACACACACACACACACACACACATTTCTATCGTTCCTTGGCGTTTTTATAACATGATTTAAACAGGTTCAGTCAAATTTATGACAGCACACTCAAAGATTTCGCAAAATAATGTCACCTTGGCAAAAAAAAAATAAATGACATCTTTGAACACAAGTCATAAATTATTTTTTCAGGTTTGTTTGTTTACTTTCTTTTACAATAAATCAAAAAAATGAAAGTAACAGGAACAAAGATTGGTTTACTGATTAAAAATCAAACTGGTGCATGCACAATCCACGCTGTATCGGTCCACACTTGCTGACGCAATCGATTTTAGACACAAAACACAGCTTTGCTTGCTTGATTGGTCAGTTCAGTTTCACAGACGCCAGCCGAGCACGAAATGCAAAAATCTTCAACGTCAGACTCACAGGGTTCATCCAATACAATGAAAACACCGTGTTCCACAGGGGCCGTGTACTTTCCAAATGAACAGAGAAAACGGCGACACGACATGCTGCAAGGGGAATCAACTTCTGAGCCGCAGACACTGCCTCACAAACTGTACAGTATCCCATCAGGCTGCAGGGGATGACGCACTTGACCAATCACCACAGCGTCGTGGAGGAGCATGACAGCATGTGACCAATCACCTCAGCACTGACTATGGCTGACCACTAAAACAATCACAGGTGTGTCAGTCTCCATGACGACCCCGTGGCGGCGCGTCACACCAAAACCACCGCCAGGGTTGGAACACTTCGACGAGAAGGGGGTCGGGTGGGCAGGGTTTCGAGATTGTCTCCCTTTCTCTTGAGATCCAATTTGTCTCCCTTGCCATTCGAGGTGCTGATGAGAGATGACACCTCCACCGTCTGAACTCCATTTTCCACAGTGGTGGTCGGCACACTCTGACTCGCCGGCTCTGGAACTGCAGCAGCGACAGAAGCCGATGCCGAAGCCATTGCCGCCGGAACAGCCTCGCCATCCAGGCTGTCGTCCCCAATGCCGCTGTCAAAGCCGGGCTTGATCTCCTTCAGTTCAAATGGCTGTTCCAGCACCTGGGCCACGCTATCAGCCAGTGCGGTGCCGTTCTCCCCTCCGCTGTGTTCGCCCGACTCGGGCGTCTGACGCTGTGACTGCAGAATTTGCAGCTCCTTGGCAAAGTCGGCAGACCGTACTGTTGGGCGATGCGCAGGCCTTCCTCGAAGAGGGTGCCCTTGCTGTTGCGGATGGTGGAGTAGAGGGAGTCAAAGGTCACGGTGGCCAGGTTGCTGAGCTGGTCAATGTCCAGGAGTGGAGAGGAGGAGTCGCTGCCTTCGCCTGTAACAAACACACAGCGTCGATTCGTCAAGGAGGTGTCTCCAGGCGTGAACTATACATGGTATGCCACATCCGCCGAGTCCAAGAGACCACAGTGCACAGGGCTTTCAGGTGATTGTTAGGTATGTACATGAAAAAGACAGCACTGGAGCTGAGGTGCCTAAGCTGCTCATGACCGACCCGGCAAGCTGGTCAGGTCTCGGATGCCCAGCTAACATTGCCTGCACTACCACTTCTTGTGCCTGTGTACATGCGAGTGTGAGAGTGCGTATGTCTGCGAGTGTATAGGAACTGGTACATGCTTGTGTATGTGGATGTACACTGTTCAGAGGCTGGCATAAACCATAACTGATGTGACAAATTGAGAAGTAAAATAATTACTTCACACGCACACACACACACACACACACACACACATGCACGCACACATGCACGCACGCACACACGCTTTTAACATCACTGAAATAGCACACAGAGTTTTACCTTGTCCTTTTTCCCTTTGTTTAAAGGTGAACTTGAAAAGAACAACAAAGAACACATGCTCAGCCACACAGCTGCAGCGTAAAGCTCCCAGTAAAGAATTTTCCTGTCATGAACAGCCTGGGCATCAAGGCAGCGGTTCCTCTTATGGGTTGCCTTGTGACAGCCTGCCATAGATTTCTCCCTATGGTCCAGGACTCGGCTGTATACAGGGTGGCCAGAATGCTTGCAGTAATGACAATGCCACTGAGGTGGCACCTCGGATCAGACAGAATAGAAAACCCGAGGAGGGGGTGGGGATTCCCAAATTAGATTTCCTCCCTCTAAACACTCGCTCTTTCTGGAGCTTTTTTTTTTTTTTTTTTTTCCTTTTTTGTTGCTTCCTCTTGATTAACCCTTTCGTAACCAGCAAGTATCATGCTGGGTGCAGCCTTCAGAGGTCGTTCAAAGCATACAGCAGCTGACAAAGTGCCATGAAGCAAAGGAGTACTCATTTACAA
The DNA here is from genome assembly GCA_016801955.1 of Conus betulinus. Taxonomy (NCBI): domain Eukaryota; kingdom Metazoa; phylum Mollusca; class Gastropoda; order Neogastropoda; family Conidae; genus Conus; species Conus betulinus. The sequence continues at coordinate 31,120 of JADBJO010007271.1, forward strand.
GGCCACGACTTCCTTACTGAATAAATGGCTTTCTTCCCAGCAGCACTTTAAAGAAGAGTGAACGAATGATTATTCTGTGCACTTTACTTTTCATGTGTACTGATATACTTCTTGGTCAGACTTAAATGGCCTTCAGGCTAGCATCAATTTAAGGAAGAATGAACAAAAAAAAAATGATTCTATGCATTGTACTTTTCATTTGTACTGATATGCCTCCTTGTCAAACTAAAGTATTCGCCTTTGCTCAAAGATGAAGAAACTCCACGAAAATCCATCAACAATGAAAGAATGTTGCTTCATTGAATGCAGAAAAACTCCCCTGTATTATATGTGGCAGGAAGTTGAGCTCTTTTTAGTGGTATTCAGTGGAGAATTCCACTTATTTTTTAACTCTTATTGTTTGAATCACAGAGAAGATCTTAAACCATTTTTGTAGAATGTCACCAGTCGATGTCTTCAATGTTCACATTGCAAGTTGCAGAACAGAGCCACATTCAACTACAGCATTTATAATTTGACTCCAAACGATATATATTCCCTACCACTTCAGATTTTTAGAAAAAAATGTCATTTCTGAACATAATTTGTACAGCTGCAAATACTTTGGAAATGCCCAACACAAAAAATTCTTTCACTGAAATATTTTGAAATGCAGCAAGTATGATAGGGGACAACATTACAATCAAGTATGATAGGGGACAACATTACAATCAAGTATGATAGGGGACAACCTTACGATCAAGTATGATAAGGGACAACATTACGATCAAGTATGATAGGGGACAACATTACGATCAAGTATGATAGGGGGCAACATTACAATCAAGTATGATAGGGGACAACATTACAATCAAGTATGATAGGGGACAACATTACAATCAAGTATGATAGGGGGCAACATTACAATCAAGTATGATAGGGAACAACATTACAATCAAGTATGATAGGGGACAACATTACATGCACAGTGGGATGAATGTCTGCACAGAGAAATGAAAGTTTTCAGTCAATACTGAATATATCCATTAGTAATCTTCATTAACTCTCACCTCTTCCTGGGTCTTCTCCATTGTTCTGTTTGCTCCTGAAACAAACAAAACCAAACACACCACGTTCACTATGCTACATCACTATTTGCACAGACTTACAAATGCATGGATATATGCAAATACACGCAGGTAAAAGGGCGCAAGTGTATATACGTAAATACCTCTACCTATCTTTCCATCCATACAGACCAGTAAGCATGATGTACGCACACAAACTTGTGCACATGCACTTCATGCATACATCAGCGTGCAGACATAAAAAGAGGTTCTCCCTCTCTCTGTCTCCGTTTCTTTCTCTCTCTCCCTAAGTGCCCCCACACACATGCATGCATGCATGCATGCGCGTGCACACACACACACGCACGCACATACATACACACACACTTTCTTGCGAAACTTCGCTTCTGCTGAACAATCAAATCCCCTCTTCCCAAAAGAAAAACTATAACTACATAGCAGGTACAAGCTTTATATCACCCGACCCTAAAACAAAGAAACAGAAAAAAAAAAAAAAAAGAAAAACTGCTCTGCTAACATCCACTCAGGTCTTTTCATGCATCATGATGCACAGTTATGTCGCTTGTCAAATTCAGGAGAGGGTGTCCATGTAGTATAACAAGCATTCCAACACCCACCCCAAGAAAACAACCAAACCAAACCACAAAAAATAGCAGCATGAGAAAACTGCTTGACAGACAGGAAATGAACAAGACACATCGGCCTGTACATGAGACTGAAAGAAACAAAAGCTTGTCCACTTTTTCCTGATCTCAGTTGGGGCCCTGAGAATTCACCACAGATCAAGCTTTCTTGCTTTTTTCAACATGCCAAGGGATGCAGCTTCTGACTGCAAGTGTCAACAGAACACAGTGCCTCGCTTACTTTGTCTCCCTTTGTAGGCATGTGGCCAGGGTTGATGTGTGTCGCATGTAAACGACGCACATCAGACCTCCTGGTTTAAAGTCATCCAGATGATGGCTGTAAGACCACCACCAAAGGCCTGCTGGAGAGCTCATGGAACATCTCGTCAGTGCCGGGATGCACATGACAGGCAAAAGCCTCTTACCGCTCACTGCATCCGGAGCACAGTACACCATTCATTCAGGTAGCCATCCATACCCCATCTTCGGGGATAACGTCTAACACAACACCGGAATACATTTGCAGAATTCCCATGCCATCCATCCTGTCCTAAAGATAAGGGTGGAATGGGATCTAACATGCCTATTATTTCTTTTTTTTTTTTTTTTTTTTTTTTTTTTTTTTTTTTAACAGGCACTCGAGCTTGGGACCTCAGCTCAAAGATTCATCTGAAACGAGGAAGAAGAGTGGGGGTGGGTGGGTGAGGGAGGTCTGCACAGAGATTAACTCAGAAGGGAACCTGACAACTTGGCTAAATTGTGTAGAAATTGAAGTCCAGACCTTGCAACAAGTCTGACAATTCATCGTCAAGGTTCAGTTAAATGGATCCCCAGACTTCGGAACAAGCCTGGCAACTCGTCCACAAGGTTCAAGTTAAATTGATCCCCAGACTGCGTAACAAGCCTGGCAACTCATCCACAAGGTCAACTAGCCCCCCCCCCCCCCCCCTCTCTCTCTCTCCTTGAGTGCATCTCCCCTCCCCGTTTCACACCACCTCAACATGGTGGCCCGACCACCCCCCCTTCCCCTCTGCCTCGCCCCTCCCCCCTCGGCCCCATCCCCTCTCTCCCCCTGTCCTAACCTGCTACTACCGGTTGCTGGGCCTCTTGAGCAGGTCGCTGTGCTCCTGCAGGACCTGCAGCTGCTGGGAGGTGAGGGAGGCCAGCTCCGACTGAAGCTTCTGGGTCTGCAGGAAGTCGTTCTCCTCCTTGGGCCACCTGCAGCTCGGCCTTCACCTGCTCCTGGTGCTGCCGGATGGAGGCCAACTCCTGGGCCGCTGTGCTCAGTCGCTCCTGCACGAAATCGAAAAGCAGAAAGAACTGTTTTTACGTGAATTAGGTGACAGTGATAGTACTGTGCTCAGTCGCTACTACTGCAGGAAATCAGAGAACAGAAAGAACTGTTTACGTGAATTAGGTGACAGTGATAGTACAGTGCTCAGTTGCTCCTGCATGGAATCAGAAAGCAGACAAAACTGTTCACGTGAATTAGCTGACAGGAATCGTACAGTGATAGTACAGTGATAGTACAGTGCTCAGTCGTTCCTGCAGGAAATTGGGAAGCAGAAAGAACTGTTCACGTGGATTGGTAGAGATCAGCCAGTGACAGTACAATGCTCAGTTGTTCAGGAAACGGATGAAACTACACCACTCAGTCACAGCACAGTGCTCGGTCGTTCCTGTAGTAAATCAGGAAACGGATGAAATATATCAATGGAGAAGCAGAGAGATAACTCGGTAATAGCGAAGTACTGGGTCGCTCCTGTAGTAAATCAGAAAGCAGATGAAAGCATGAAAATGGGTAAGTACAGAGATAACTTGGTAATAGTGCTGTGCTTGGCAGTTCCTCTAGGAAATCGGGAAGCAGAAAAAAAAACCCTGTAGAAATGGATAAGTAGAGAGATAAGCCAGTGATGATGCTGTGCCCCATCTTTCCTGTAGAAAATTGGGAAGCATATGAAACCATACAAATGGATAAGTACACAGGCGACTCAACAACAGTGCTGTGCTTGGTCTTTCCTGCTGAAAACTGGGAAGCAAGGGGGAAAAAACCTATACAAATGGATTAGTAGAGAGATAAGCCAGTCACAGTGTTTTGCTCTGACGTTCCTGTAGGTAAGCAGCAAGCATGAAACACTATACAACGGGATCAGTGGAGTCAGTGACAAGCTAATGCTCAACTGTTCCTGGAAGGATCAGGAGACATATAAAACTATGCAAAAATGGACTAATAGATAAGCCAGCAGTAAAGCAGTGCAGGGTTATTCTTTCAGGAAATCGGGAAACAAGACTGAAACTATGAAAAATAAATTGGCAGACTGATAATCCTGTGATTGTATAGTGCTCAATTGTTCCCGGAGGACATCAGGAAGCAGACAGAATCATACAAATGAACTTACAAGATAAATAATCCAGTAGCATTGTGTTAAGAAATGGTGATGGTGATGGGGGGGGGGGGGGGGGGGGGGTTAAACGGTTTAAACAAACACAAAACATGCTGTGATTCAGGGGAAATGTGAAAGGGTAATTTGGGTAAACTGGGGGAGAAAAACTTTGGATTAAGATTCCATTCATGTTGCAATTCAAGTTACCGGCTTCCGATAGTACCTGCGATTGTCATTCCATTTTTTTTTTTGTTCGTTCTTTTTGTTTCTTCATGAGGTAGATGATTTTCTTCGTGGTGGCCATTTCCTTTTCTGATAAGTATGGCACGAGAAGTGTGGTAAGCACATATGCCAATAACCAGTATCTGGGGCTCTGTATTGACCTTCCTGTCTACCTGGCCCGTCTCTCTGCCAGCCTTTTCATCCACTGATGGCCCGTTCACATGTCTACCTGTCAGTAAAGGTTCTCTAACTTGATTCATCTTCATTATCAGCTTGACGCGTCAAAAAAAGGATTTCGTTTCTATGTTATCTGTCTGTAAATCACGCTGCTTCCAATCTGAAGTAATGTTTAAAGAAAATTGTATAGTGTTTAAAGAAAATTGTATAACGTTTAAAGAAAATTGCATAGTGTTTAAAGAAAATTGTATAGTATTTAAAGGAAATTGTATAACATTTAAAAAAAAAATTGTATAATGTTTAAAGAAAATTGTGTAACGTTTAAAGAAAATTGTATAGTGTTCAAAGAAAATTGTATAGTGTTTAAAAAAAATTATAAAACGTTAAAGAAAACTGTATAACATTTAAAGAAAATTGTGTAACGTTTAAAAGAAAATTGTATAGTGTTTAAAGAAAATTGTATAATGTTTAAAAAGAAGTGTATAGTGTTTAAAGAAAATTGTATAACATTAAAAAAAATGTATAACATTTAAAGAAAGTTGTGTAACCCTTAAAAAAAAATGGTATAACATTCAAAGAAAATTATATAATGTTTAAAGAAAATTGGTATAACATTTAAAGACAATTGTATAGTGTTTAAAGAAAATTGTTTACATTTAAAGAAAATTGTATAATGTTTGGATAAAATTGTTTAAGTTTGGAGAGAAACTGTATAACATTTAAAGAAAATTGTATAACGTTTAAAGAACTTGCACATGGAACAAGCACCTGTTGTACAGCGGTCAACCCGGTCTCATCTCACACACTGTGGCCGAGAGGGCCTCACACACTGTGGCCTCAGGGGGGCAAAGAGACTGGAGTAGGGCAGGGGGGGGGGCGGGTGGGACTGGAGGGGGGGGGGGGGGTCTCACTCACAGCAGGCACTGCATCTTATACAACTTTCATCATCAGTGGGAAGAATGGGGAGTGGAACTGGGAAGACTGGGCCGGGGTAGAAGAGGGATGGTGGTGGGGGGGGGGGGGGGGGGTTTGGTGGGTGGAGTGGGGTAAGCGGGGTTAAGTGTCAGCAGCTGGTGTCCTGTCTATGCCGGATCCTAACAGGCGCTGCTGAACACCACTGATGTGGTCTGGAATGGTGCAGTACCTTCTCTGCTGGTTGCAGAGGCTGCTTTGTCAAGAGAAAGAGGACTGGTTGATGCCACTGAGGGAGGCACAAATGATAACAACCTCCTCTACCCAACCCCAGTTAAAACAGAAATCTTGAAATAAATGAAAGTTTTTTTTTTTTTTTTTCAATAACACAAAGTCTGACGTGTCTTATACTGACATGTCGCTGTATCAGAACATAAGTTTAAGAAGCTAAAATAACTTGTCAGCTGAAGCATACACACACACACACACACACACACACACACACACACACACACACACACACACACACACACACACACACACACACACACCACTTTATACACCTACCTCCTGAGTGTCCTTGTCCAGCTCCTGCTTGATGTTCTTGAAGCTGGTGTCGAAGTGGCGCTGGAAGATGGGATCCAGCCGTCCTTTCTTGGCCGTCACCACAACCTCCGCTGCTCTGCAACACAACAAACCCCATCCTTGCACAATACCCACTTCCACTTTCTGGAGATAACAGTCAGAACAACCCCCATCCTTGACCAATACCCCACTTCCACTTTCTGGAGATAATAAGTCCTTTTGTTAAACATGACTCCGGTAGTTTCTAAAAAGTGCCAGGTGCCAATACATCATTAAAAACATTAAAATGTGAATGTACAAAAAAAAAAAAAAAATCAGTACATAAATATAGTCTCTCCTTCACTGTCCTACAAACACAAACTGTGAAACTCCATGAGCAAGGCAAAGAATCTTTTCTAAAAAAAAATCACTAAAAAAATTTTTTTTTTTTTTTTGAAGTGGGAAAAAATGTTTTTTGTGTAAAACAATGACCGAACAAACAAATATGATGGAATTAAAACAGAAAATTCCTAAACGAATAATGAAACTAAAAACAAATGTTCCGTGAAAGAAGCTAGCTATCACTCAAGTCAAAGCTAAACCAATGAAAGAACTGTGCTTTTTTTTTTTTTTTTTTTTTTTTTTTTGCGCTGCTCAGCTGTGATGGCTGAAAAGAATAAACATGTGGAAGGGTTTGTCAGTAAGATATGTAAATGTTACCAAGTCAGACCCCCATCATACCTCTGAACTGTTCATGACCAGTATTTTCACATCCAGGTAACTCAGCACTTCATCTCCTTCAGAAGCAAACACCTCTAAATACTTGCAGTTCTGTGCAACAATCACCTTCAAGACTCCTGGAGATCCAAAGACCTTTTGGGCTTGTACCACTCTGTACCTACATCTCAGGGTTCCAACTGAGGAAATGCAAAAATTCCTATACATTCTTGAAGGATAGCATGCTCTCTTCACTCTCCCTCCTCCCTCAAAATAATAAAAAAAAAAGTTAAAAACTTCCAATATGATGCCAGTCGGGACACCAGTGGGAATTATCACCCACTTCTCTTTAAGACCACTAAACCGATCAATTTTTCATACAGGTTTGGTCCATCTTTTTCACTTCGCAGTGGCTCGCTGACGCTTGACGTCAGAGCGTGACATTTTCCCTTCAACAGGGCAGACAAAATGCTGATTGCTTCGTCTCTCTCTCTCTCTTGTATAGAAATTAGCAAAAGACCCTGTGATATCAGCGCCATCTGCTAGCACATCGAAAACATGATCAGTGCTTTGCAGATTCTTCTGGCAGTTGTCTTTCTCCCCCCCATCCCACCCCCCCCAAAACCCCACCCCCCACCTTTCCGTGTATTGTCTTCTTCCAACCCCACACCCCCTCTTCCCCTACCTTTCCGTGTATTGTCTTTTTCTTACATTTTTGTTCTTGCTGCTTTTGTTTTCTCTCTTTTTTTTTTTTTTTCACATTTTTCAGTAGCCTGTGACACTGTGGAAAAATGGGAGGCCTGCCAATGCCCTATATCCCCTAAACCAAGCACCATGGGAGGCCTGCCAATGCTCTATATCCCCTAAACCAAGCACCATGGGAGGCCTATCAACACTCTATATCCCCAAACCAAGCACCATGGGAGGCCTGCCAATACCCTATATCCCCTAAACCAAGCACCATGGGAGGCCTGCCAACGCTCTATATCCTAAACCAAGCACCATGGGAGGCCTGCCAATGCCCTATATCCCCTAAACCAAGCACCCATGGGAGGCCTGCCAATGCTCTATATCCCCTAAAACCAAGCACCATGGGAGGCCTGCCCAACGCTCTATATATCCCCTAAACCAAGCACCATGGGAGGCCTGCCAATGCCTCTATATCCCCCAAACCAAGCACCATGGGAGGCCTGCCAACGCTCTATATCCCCCAAACCAAGCACCATGGGAGGCCTGCCAATGCCCTATATCCCCTAAACCAAGCACCATGGGAGGCCTGCCAATGCTCTATATCCCCCAAACCAAGCACCATGGGAGGCCTGCCAATGCTATATATCCCCAAAGTAAGCGTCTTAAGCATTTGCAATGCAGTCTAACAATCAGTACTCGACATGCAGGCTGTGGTGGAAATAAAAAAAAAAAAACAAACCCTGCAGGGCCTTCAGCACTCTCTCTTTAAATCTCAGCATGTCCTTCACAAAGAGCGAGGGATCCCTGTGCACGTGTAAACCACATGCGCACGCCCAGGCTGCCCCTCCCGTGCAATATTCAGCATTCAACCTTCATATCAAGACAGGCCCTAAATTCAATGGTTCAAGACTTTGGCTTTGGAACTGATGACTTGCGAATTCCAACCATCCATGAGGCTGGTGGGTTTGTTCGTTTTTAAAGCTTGAAAGCCCTCACTCTCTATCCAGTAGTTACGTGGGTACCCGATTCAGTTTGGAAAGAGAAGGCTGGGAACAGTCTTCCACACTACCATGCCCACAGCAAAATCTCTTAACAATTCACCGCCCCTACAACCATTAGACTACGACACTTTAACTTTTTTTTTTAAAACTTTAACCTTCACTTTTATCCAAAAGATCGTGTGGAACGTGGTGACAGTCCTGAGATAACCTCTGCTGTTGACGGGACTATAATTTTAATCTTAATCTTATCCAAAAAAGATCAACAGTGTCAGCTCACACGTGCCAGTATGGTTACATCATACTTGCGGCTCAATAATACTAAGGTACGTCCACACATATATGAGAAAATGTCCATTCGTTACCTGGAGTGTCCTTTGGAGTACTGGTAGCCGCTGTCACGCACCACTTGTCGAGCCAGTGGGAAGAGGTCCTCCCTGCGAGTCAGGAGAGCCGGGCAGTGCAGACATAACTGGGCCGCTGCCTCGTTCACAGAAATCTGTCCAGCCACAGGCAGAGACAGGTGTCATGAAACAAGACAGAGATCTCTCAAGAGCTATTTTCCTTTTTTTTTTTTTAAAGAAGAAAAAAAAAAGGAAAGAATTTAAAATTAAATGGGTTCTTATCTCTGGAGTGCTGGTCCATCTGGGAGAACAAAATTTCCAGTATGGTGAAACCTTCAAATGAAGACGCCCAGCATAAAAACTGTCCTCTTCGAAGACTCGTGTATTTTAAGAATATTTTTGTCTTTGCCTTTCTGAAATTCACCCCCCCCCCCCCCCTCCCCCCCCCCTCCCACCCCCCGCCAAAAGATTCTCTCTTTACAAAGAGCTGTTATCTTTTCTGGAACATTTTTGTCTTTATCTCCCCTGGATTACTGTCCAGTAATTACTCTCCTTCCCTCGCAGAGACCCCATTTTTCACCCTTTCTGGGGGTCACTGTCTTAGGCTCCACAACACAGACCACTGTCAAATAAACGTTTCAGGGAAACAACTCCCCTTCCATTCAGGGAAAAATTCTCACTTGGTAAGGTTCTTACGGGGAGGTTTCACCACGCTGTGAAATTTATCATGAAAGAACCAAACATGATCATTCAAACCTAGGTATGGTTACAGAAAAGGGTCACATACAAAGACCCTTTTCAGTTTATGGGGAAAAAAATGTCAGCCTGGTTAGATCTCATTTATATCAAACACTTGCACTGATGCATCAGAACTGATTCCAAAAGCACACAATTCAGTGACAGACAAAATTCAAAATCTCCAGTATTTTGCTGTACTGATGTCTCCAAACATTTTCCAATCCATCTTTTAGTGACAGAAAAAAAAAGTAAAAACAGAAGTCTTTATACAGAGTGAGTCACGATAGATTTTACTGTGTTGCACACACAGCTTTTCTAGATAAGCTGGCCATTTTTGCTATGAAGTAAGTTAAAGTATCCTGATCAGTTATTTAGCATTTAAAATGACTTTGATTAATTGATCTCTTTACTGAATGCAGAAATCAGTCATTCTACTTCCCCCCCCCCCCCCTCACTAAAACTTGAAACACAAAAGTATAAGAGGAAATGGGTTTGAAATGAACGCAGGAGAAAACAGTTTTAATGCCAGCAATTACTACATTACACAAAAGAATCACCTTAAAAATCTTTTTATGTATGGACTAGAACATCTTGGAATTATTTTCTTCTGCATTTCAAAAACACGAAAACTGAAGAATGCACACTGAATGTCCCTGAAGGACCTATTTCTTCTTGTCAAATCATAAAAGTTATTTAAATAATCCGTCTGTTAACCTGGGACGAACAAATTACAAGAGAAAACACAACACATTTTGACCTCTTCGGTCTTCTTCAAGCGAGATAAACAACATTCAGGACAATGAAAACAAAGAATGAGCAGTGACTTATCTTCTCAAATCCAGTGCAAGACGGGATTCGGGAAGAAGAAGACTGTCCACATTACCTGGCGGAGTTACCTGACAAATTAATCTCAAAATTCGTTTCAATTTCTGCCTGCAGTTGCCTCACTTCGAAACTAACTCATTTTTGTCAATGAGGATTGTGTCCCTTTCCTGGTCACTCACCTCATGCAGAGACATTGGTCGATCGTTCTTCCTCTTGGAATCAAAACGGCCATAGATGGCGGCGTACTTCCTCAGCTCTTCAATCTTGTTAGGGCACGTCTCCTGCTGAAGACACCAGGCTCTGAGAACACAAGAGAGACCATTCATTAACACACAGTGTCTTGTCTTCACTTTATGTCTTTCAAAGTTCTAAAACAAAATGAAACAAAACTCTGTAAATCCTAACATTTCTGTCATTTTGCTGATTTCACTCTTCACGGGATGATCTAAAAGGAAACATCAGACACAAATGTGCTGAAAAACTAGCATTTCTGCCCCTCTTTTCTTGACTGTGTTTGTTGGATATCGGCGGCCCTGCAACATTTCTGCTGAAAAGAAGCCAAGGCTCTGGAACATGGAGTCCCATGCTTGGCTGAAACGATGGATTTCTTCAAGACAAGTCTGTTCAAGAATGCACAAGCGCCTTCCCCTTCTGAGAGAGGAGCATGATACTGTACGAGGCATCCAGGTCCAAAGACAATCCAACATTTCCTGTACTCTATTCACAAAAAAAGTGTACAACTGTACTTCTTTTTCTCTGACAAAACTTTTTTTTTTTTTCTTTGCTGGAACTTGATCTGTTCTTTCAAAAATTGGTGGACTGGTTGCTTATATGTGCTGGTTGCTTATATTCTCATTCTTTTCTCACTCCTGTTCCATCCCATTTGAGGATGCTGCCTGGTTATCAATAAACAGCTCTCATTCTCATCCTTCACCGACACAGTTCTTAGGAAGTCAAGCTAAAAATCACATTTGATTTAAAGTTCTTGTCAGGAACTCCAAGAAAAAAAACATGTGCATGCACACGTGCTCGCGCGTGCGCATGCGCGCACTCACACACACACACACACACACACACACACACACACACCCAGAATTAGAAGGGCATTTCATTGAGTGTG
>JADBJO010007271.1:55000-60000 GCA_016801955.1 Conus betulinus
ACTCCCACTCACACACACACACACACACACACTTTCCCCCCCCACAAACAAATCACACACACATACCCATTTTCTCTCCCCCCCCCCCCCCCCACACACACACACACACACACACACACACACACACACCACACCCACATCCTGCACACACACACACACACACAACACACACACACACACACACACACACACACACACACACACACAGCCTCTTCACCTCCTTGCTCTCCCCCAGGGCCGAGGTGGAGGCGGGGCTGGGCACGCTGTCGGAGGGGCTGATGCTGCTGCGGGAGGAGGACACACAGGGGGCTGGGGGGTGCGCGAGCGTGGGGGAGGCTGGGGGGTCCAGGTGGGCGCCGACACCACGGAAGGGGTGGTCGGGGTGGTGTGCACCTGCAGACTGACCGAGTCTCGAACCACGGCGCTGATGCTGCCCGGAGCTGGACCGCAGAGCGGCACCATGGGATAGCCGGCTGCAAGCAGATCAGACTGGCGTTAAAACCACTGGCTGCATCCTCCTCCTCCTCCTCCTCCTCATAACTCATCATCATCATCATCATCATCATCATCATCACCATCATCATCATCATCATCATTTCTTTCCCTCGTTGTTCTTTCCTCGTTGTTCACAGACACCACCTCATTGTTGCTGTCGTTGTCATCACTCATGTTGTTCAATCGTGTGAACCTCATCACTATAATGATCATCACATTGTATAATATGATGAATAATGATGAAGCGTTAAAAGCACACACACAAAAAATTGGATAAACGCATTTTCCATACGATATAATTCACTTTAATGGTCTTTGCTTTACTGAAAAAAAAAAAAAAAACAAACCAGCAAAAAAACCCTCCCTCCAATACTGAAACAGAAACAAATAACAAAGTCTTCACGTTGAAGTCCCAGAAACACTCCCACGTTCTTTGGGCAGGTGCCGGCCGGGCTGAAACAGCCCACAACTAAGAGCCTCTGATAAGAATTGAACCCACAACCTTCCGGATCACAAGTCTGCAACGCTGACTGCTGTACCACAGCAGCTGATATAAAGATGACCAAAAAAAAAAAAAAAGCTGTCATGGTTGGCAGCTACGCCTCAAGAGAAAAATTAGAGAGAGAGAGAGAGAGAGAGAGAGAGAGAGGCAGCTACGCCTCAAGAGAAAAATTAGAGAGAGAGAGAGAGAGAGAGAGAGAGAGAGAGAGAGAGTGGCATCAAACAATCTTTCCTTTTTCATAATGAGCACATGCGGGAAGATGGCGGGTTTCAGAAGAGGGGCGGGCAGAACTGGGGAGAGGACAAGCGAAGGTTGTAAGCTGAAAACAAAACAATTCTGATGCCGCTGCTGTCCCACCGTTCTAAGCCCGCACGTGCAGATTAAACATCGGGCGTTTTGTGGCCAGCCTTCATTTCAGAGTCCCCGAAAAGACATTAACAATTCATTGGTGCAGCGCGGGAAATTTGTCATCCATTATTCAAATCAAGCAGAAAGGGGGGGGAAAATGTAAAACAAATACACAAACAAACACACACAGACTCTTGCTCTCTGTTGGCCTTGCTCCAATCTTCCTGCATGAATGGTCGTGTCACCATGGTGGTGGCTACGGTCAGGGAATCAGCGAGCAGAGGGGAGAGCAAGAAGCGAAAAGGGAGTGACAGAAGGAACGAAGCAAGGACGATACAAGTCCTGGCTGTTGTCCTTGCGTTTTTGACGGTCGACAGACCGACTGACTGTACCCTGATGTGTGAGTGCAAGGGTTAGAGTTCACCCAGTTAGGCGGAGCTCAACAAGCAATTTTTCCCCCCCCCCCCTGACACAGCGAAGGTGGACAAACGTCAAGCCAAAGGTGAAGATCGTGTGCTCTACAATCCACCATCTCTTTTACAGCACAATAATTTTCTTCTATTTGCGTTGTTCTTCCAAACACTGAGGAATCCCAAATCAGGACCTGATGTCGCTTTCAGATTCGGTATCCCAACGAGATTCTACTTGAAATGTTAGCATTCTTCGCTGAAGGAATCATGTCCGGATATATCAATGTGCACTGAATAAACCACATGGAGTAAAGTATGGAAACGATGAATGAGTGCCTCAGAGATGAACCACCGACATGATTAATGAGTGCAGCAGAGAGTAACCCATGGACATGATGATGAGTGCCACACAGTAACCCCATGGACATGATGAATGTGTGCCACACAGTAACCCATGGACATGATGAATGAGTGCCACACACAGCCACCCATGAACATGATGAATGTGTGCCACAGAGAGTAACCCATGGACATGATGAATGAGTGCCACAGAGAGTAACCCATGAACATGATGAATGTGTGCCACACACAGTAACCCATGGACATGATGAATGTGTGCCACACACAGTAACCCATGGACATGATGAAATGTGTGCCACACACAGTAACCCATTGACATGATGAATGAGTGCCACACACAGTAACCCATGGACATGATGAATGTGTGCCACACACAGTAACCCATGAACATGATGAATGTGTGCCACACAGTAACCCATGGACATGATGAATGTGTGCCACACACAGCAAGCCATGAACATGATGAACGTGTGCCACAGAGCGTAACCCATGGACATGATGAATGTGTGCCACACACAGTAACCCATGGACATGATGAATGTGTGCCACACACAGTAACCCATGGACATGATGAATGTGTGCCACACACAGCAAACCCATGAACACGATGAACGTGTGCCACAGAGAGTAACCCATGGACATGATGAATGAGTGCCACAGAGAGTAACCCATGGACATGATGAATGTGTGTCACAGAGAGTAACCCATGAACATGACGAATGTGTGCCACACCCGAGTCCAATGAACCGTTGATCTGTACGCTGTTTTCCTGCCAGCTTGCCTGCTATAACCACAAAACATGGCGAATGAAAGGGTGAAGTCAAGAACGAACTCTTGCTTAGTTCGGCACACGACTTGAGGGGCAGGGCCACATGAAGGCCATGACTCTTGGATGCCTTTTTTTCCCCTTCTTCTTCTTTTTCTTTTTTTTTTTTTTCCCCCCTAACATCTTTGTTCAATATATCTTCAAATAATACGTAAAGGGAAATACGGTGTTTGAAAAAAAAATAGAGTCATGAAAACAAACATGCTGCTCATACTTTCAAGTCCAACTTTACATTTTTAGGACAACTTATAAAAAAAAACATACCAGACTGGCAAAGAGAGAGAGAGAGAGAGAGAGAGAGAGAGAGAGAGAGAGAGAGAGAGAGACAGACAGACAGACAGACAGACAGACAGACAGACAGACAGACCGACCAAGAGAGAAGCCGACCGTATAATGAAAGTTGACCTTGGATGCCTTCCTGTAGTCAATCTCCACCTCCCCTCCCCACCCAAATGACCATTTTCCTTACTTGTTTTGTGTGTGTGTCTACCTGTGTGCCAACCAGAGTATTAGCTGAATGGTTACCGTACGCGGGAAGCAGCTTGGAGGGACGAACCACGTCCTACTTCTTCTCCATCACCCTAACTAAACACAGCCCTCACCATTGGCCTCCAGGGCGGCGGGGTTGGCCACCCACTCCTGCAGCGCCTTCTGGAGGCGTCGCACGTGCAAGGGTTTGGCGGCCATGCCCACCAGCGCCATGATCTCTAGGAACTCCTCCTCCCCAGCCTCGCACAGCTGCTGGACGTCGTCTCTCCCCTGGGGACACACACACACACACACACACACACACACACACACACACACACACACACCACACACACACACAGAGCCACACACACACACACACACACACACACACACACACACACAGAGTCACAGACACAGACACACACACACACACACACACACACACACACACACACACACACACACACACACACACACAGAGCCACACACACACACACACACACACACACACACACACACACACACACACACACACACACACACAGCCACACACACACACACACACACACACACACACACACACACACACACACACACACACACACACACATCATCATCATCATCATCATCATCGTCATCATCATCAGACACATTTTTGTAAGTCGTCTTGTTTTCTGTGCTATGCTCTACTGTCATCATGTGTTTAATTTCAGGTAACGCAGCCTGTGTGGGACAGGTTAAGCGGCTGACACACGAGCCTCCCCGCCCGTACGCTTCGGAAGTACCGGTCGAACCCGATCCCCAAACGTAGCGTCTGTCATGTTAAACGTACATCTCAAACGGACTTCCGCATCCAGTTAAACCCGACCGTTCGAGATACACCGTGATCTATTCGAAACGGACAGTTAGTATCCTCCAACCAATCAACGCTCAGCACTGAGCCAACACCCATGGCACAAGGAAAAATGGCGTCGTCCAGCAAGGCGGTCAGACTGTCCGATTCGGAGACCAAACATTTGATTGAATCGTACCAAGGCCATGACGTACTTTGGAATGTCAAACTCAAAAAATTATAAGAATCTAAATATTCGACAAACGCTTCGTATTCAATTGTACAGTCCTTTGAAGCGGCATGTGGGATCAAACTCGAAGGTTTAAAACTATCGTGAAGCACTCCGTCCGTTCGCCACTGACTGGTCGGACCGCCCAGGTTCAAACGTTTCGTCTCAACTGTACGGACGAAAAGGCTCGTGTGTCAGCAGCTTTAGCGTCCACATGTGAAGAGCTTTCATGGGAGTCTGAACCACCCATGAGGTCAGGCGTGTTACTTGGAAACCTCTTTCAACCCACCCAGCAATAAAAAGGGTTCCTGATTCAGATCGGGAAGGAGAAAGCGGCAGAAGGAGACGGGATGGGCCCTGTCTTCCACAATGCCGTGTACTGCCAACAGCTCACCGCACCTTGGGCAATTAGGATTCATGGGCTTTAAAAAATATATATTGTACAGGTTGGCAGGTCTGTGTAGTGTACAATGGAACAGGCTATTGGGGAAAGGGAGGGAGGGAAGGGGAGGGGAGGGGAACAAGAA
>JADBJO010007271.1:62500-67500 GCA_016801955.1 Conus betulinus
ACACACACACAATCCGACACACACACACACACACACACACACACACACACACACAGACACACACACACACAGAGAGTTAAGAGAGGAGAAGAGAGAGAGAGAGAGAGAGAGAGAGAGAGAGAGAAGAGAGAGATGAGACACAGAGAGACAGAGAGAGACAGAGACCGACAGAGACAGACTGACAGACAGACAGACAGACAAGGCAGGCAAAGAGACAGACAGAGAGACAGAGACAGACAGACAGAGAAGACAGAGAGAGAGAGACAGAGAGAGAGAGAGAGAGAGAGACAGAGAGAGAGAGAGAGAGAGAGAGAGAGAGAGAGAGAGAGAGAAAGAGACAGAGAGAGAGAGAGAGAGAGAGAGAACAGAGAAAGAGAGGGAGGGAGGGAGAGAGAGAGAGGGAGAAGAGAGAGAGAGAGAGAGAGAGAGAGAGAGAGAGCGAGAGAGAGAGAGAGAGAGAGAGAGAGAGAGAGAGATGTGCTGAGTGACCGCTTGGATTCATACGACAAGTAACACTGATCTTGAAATCGAATCACTGCCTTCATTACTCGAACAATCATTCACAACGGTAACACCGACCCTCAAAACTATCCTCTCCCTACGTCGCAAGAATAATTCATGGAAATCAAACTGACCATCAAAGCCGCTGTCGTCTTTTGAACTCTCGAACTAAGCAACAACAGTTACACCGATCATCGAAGCTCTACATCAACGCTCACACTGAATGATTACCGTGTTTCTGATTCACAAAATAAAAAAAAATATACCAGTAACACTGATCATCAGAGCTATCGTGGTCTTCTTAACTGACAAAAAAGAAACGACAGTAACTGTCGATTATCAAAGGTATTGCCTTCCTGACTCACAAAATAGCTGACGCCACTAATACTAACGATCAAAGTAACTGTCGAATTGCGCCACTAATACTAGCGATCAAAGTGACTGTCGAATTCCTTACTGTCAAAAATCATTAACAATGGTAGTGCTGATTATCAAAGTTATCACTGTCTTTTTAATTCACAAAATAACTACCATTTGCAATGCTAACGATCAAATTAATCGACGTCTTTCTAACTCACAAAAAACGTTAACAACGGTAGCGCTGATTATCAAAACTATCACTGTCTTCCTAACTCACAAAATAATTAACATCATTATAACTAACGATTAGAGTAATCGTCGTCTTAACTCACAAAATAATTAACATTAGCAACACTAATGATAAAAAGTCGTCGTCTTCCTAATTCACAAAACAATTAAAACGATCAAAGTAACTGTCGTCTTCCCAACTCTCAAAATCATTAACAATGGTAGCGCTGATTATCAAAGATATCACAGTCTTTTTAATTCACAAAATAACTACCATTTGCAACGCTAACGATCAAAGTAATCGACGTCTTCCTAACTCACAAAATCATTAACAATGGAAGCACTAATCATCAAAGCTATCACAGTCTTCCTCACTCATAAAATAATTAACTGTAGTATACCAATGATCAAAATAATAATCGTCTTCCTAACTCACAGAATAATTAACTATAGTAATATTAATGACCAAAGTAATCATTGTCTTCTCACTCACAAAATAATTAACTAGAGTAATACTAATGATCAAAGTAATAATCGTCTTCCCAACTCACAGAATAATTAACTATAGTAATATCAATGACTATAGTAATCATTGTCTTCCTCACTCACAAAATAATTAACTATAGTAATACTAAAAGACCAAAGTAATTATTGTCTTCCTCACTCACAAAATAATCAACTATAGTAATACCACTGACCAAAGTAATCATTGTCTTCCTCACTCACAAAATAATTAGCATTAGTATTAATGACAATCAAAGCTATTGCCGTCTTCCTAAACTCACAAAATAAAAATAATTAGCATTAGTATCACTGACAATCACTGAACTCAAAGCTATTGCCGTCTTCCTAAACTCACAAAATAATTAGCATTCGTATCACTGACAATCAAAGCTGCTGTCGTCTTCCTAAACTCACAAAATAATTAGCATTAGTATCACTGATAATCAAAGCTTTTGTCGTCTTCCTACTTCACGAATCGATCATTAACAGTGGTATCACTGATAATCAACACTATCACATGACTTAATTCTTCCAGAGGATAAGGCACAATAGTAGCACTGGCCACCAAAGCTATATTGGTGCTTTCACAATTCACATATTAGTCAATAAACACCAGTCACACTGGCTATGAAAGCGCATGGTGCCTTCTTAATTCATAAAATAAGTTAAAGAAATAATACCAACAATAAAGCTACCACTGTCCTCCAAACTCACACAAAAGTATACAATAGTTAATAAAGACAATCAAAGCTATCTCCCTTACTCAAAATTATTGATGTATGCTAATCGTCAAAGACGGTACTGTCTCCCCAACTCATACAACTCATCAACAATGATAACACTTTTGATCAAAGATATCAAAGTTTTTTTTTTTCTCTAAGTCACAAGATCATTAATAACAGTAACACTATTTCAATTGAGTAAATATAAATAAATTTTCCTCGTAAATACTGACGCTTTGCTAACTCACACAAAACAAATAAACAATAGTTACATTAATCAGCAAAACTATTGCTCCCTTCCTCACATGAAGAACTTAGTCCCCAATACAAGAAACATCAGCATCACCGGTCCTTGCGCCAGTTCTGTCCCAAAAGATGGCAGCTCCCCCCCCCCCCCCCCCCCCCCCCCCAAAAAAAAAAAAGTTTAACTCTGATCAAAGCCACATAATTCTATCATTATTCCCTTATCTTTACTCTTGAGCCATTAAGAATACAGTCCCCAACTAATTATCAATAAAAAAAAAAATAATGCTTTTACCCAAAATGCTGATGATCTCCCGACTCTGCTCGTGGGCAACAAGAAGAACATGGGTCATCACATTTGTTGTCATTAACTATGTTTTATTCTTGGCCTGTAATATACGGCACTGCATAAATAACTGTGAACTAGTCTGATCCAAGTTATCAATCTTCTCAGTCCTAAACAACAGACAGTCGAAGCAACAAGTACCAACAGCACTAAGCATCGGAGTTACTGCTTTCTTCGTTCGACTCTTGCCCTGCACGCAAACAGTCCCAGAAATCATCATAATATTCCCCGAGGATGGAGTGTGGCTGCCTTGATGGCGGGAGGAGAAACGGTCATGCACACAAAACTCCACTCCCTTTGTTGGGCAGATGGGATTAGTACTTGTCTGTCCATATGTATATGGGGAGTGTCCGCGGAAGTATCAGCCTGCGTACGCAGCAGCAGCAGCAGCAGAAGATCTTAACAGTGAACTGTTATTATGTAAGCGTCATTCAAAACCAACAAAAAGAGAGTCTGGGAATAGTCATCAGCAGTTCTCTTATGTTCAGAGTCTGTTACGAACAATTAACCACCTACCTCCAGAATATCACATGATTCTTTACTGAACTCGTGAGCATGACAGTTGTCGCTATCATCATATCGCTATTTTTGGACCAGCAGAAGATGGTCCGAACGCGATCATAAACGATTCTGATATTCAAAGCTATCGCTAATCCCTTATCCGAACCCTTTTGTCCCACAAGCGGACGATCCCAAAATAAATCGTTAACAACCAATGAAAGTTATTGCAGCATACCTAACTTCCGAAGAACACAGTCCGGAAATAATCATCAGCCTCAGTTCTTGTCCCATAGGAAGACAAGTTCAGATATAATTAGGAAAGTGACCCGCAATGAGAATAATGACGGCTGCGTTTCTCGCTCCAGTGGAAGGTAGACCCAAAACAATTATTCGTAACTCTTGTTATAAAAAGTAGTGCTCTCTTTCATCACAACACACACCCATCCCATCAAAATGATCACTGTCTTCCAATCTGTAAAAGGCCACGTACAAAAACAATGACCCATAAACCTGATCATCCAACATGTTGTCTTCCTCTCTTCCCAACATACACTCCCAAAAACCATCATCATTCTTCCTCTCTCCACAAAATACAGACCCCCAAAATCATCACTCTTCCCCTCTCACTCTTCACCTCTCCCCAAAATACACATCCCCCCAAAATAAAACCACCATCATCACTCTTCCTCTCTCCACAAAACACACATCCCCCAAAACCACCATCACTCTTTCTCTCTCCACAAAATTACCCCCCCCCAAAACCACCATCACTCTTCCTCTCTCCACAAAAAACATCCCCCAAAACCATCATCACTCATTATTACTCCTCTCTCCACACAAAATACACATCCCCCCAAATCATCATCATCACTCTTCCTCTCTCCACAAAATAACTCCCCCCCCCCCCCAAAACCATTATCATCTTCCTCTCTCCTCTCTCCACAAAATCACTCTTCCTCTCTCCCCCCCCCCCCCCCCACCATCACTCTTCCTCTCTCCACAAAAAACACCCCCCCCCCCCCCAAACCCACCATCATCTTCTCTCTCTCCACAAAATACACATCCCCCAAACCCACCATCACTCTTCCTCTCTCTCCCCAAAATACACATCCCCCAAAAACATCCCCACCATCACTCTTCCTCTCTCTCCACAAAAAAAATACATCATCCCCCAAAAAACCACCATCACTCTTCCTCTCTCCACAAAATACACATCCCCCAAAACCACCATCACTCTTCCTCTCTCCACAAAAACACATCCCCCAAAACCACCATCACTCTTCCTCTCTCCACAAAATACACATCTCCCCCAAAACCACCATCACTCTTCCTCTCTCTCCACAAAATACACATCCCCCAAAAAACCACCACTCTTCCTCTCTCCACAAAATACACATCCTCCAAAACCATCATCGGACTGTAATTGTGAAGTCATTGTTGTCTCTTTCACTCCACAGGGGAACGCCCCAAACAAACTCAAATTAATGATCCTGGTAAATCAAACTTATCACTCTGTCACTGTACCTGGTCTCGCCCTGCTAGCAGGAAGACAGCCTGAAAAATAATGGTTGTCTCCCCTACAGAGGTCATGTTTT
>JADBJO010007271.1:72500-75000 GCA_016801955.1 Conus betulinus
TCCTTCTACGACACATAATAGTCAAGTCACTAATCCTTCTACCGACACATTAATACTTCAACTCACTGATCCTTCTACCGACACATTAATAGTTCAACTCACTAATCCTTCTACCGACACATGACTAGTTCAAGTCACTAATCCTTCTGCCGACACATGACTAGTTCAATGATGGTTTTGCAGTGTCTTTACAGGAAGACTCCTGTAGTCATCCGGCTCACTTTCGAGCTTGCCTGGATGATGCGAATGTGCGCATGCCGTGATATAATGATGCAGCTGCGCATAAATGTGTGTGTGTGTGTGTGTGTGTGCGTGCGTGTGTGTGTGCGTGCGTGCGTGCGTGTGTGTGTGCGTGCGTGCGTGCGTGTGTGTGTGTGTGTGTGTGTGCGTGCGTGTGTGTGCGTGCGTGTGTGTGTGTGTGTGTGTGTGTGTGTGTGTGTGTGTGTGCGCGCGTGTGTGCGTGCATGCACGTGCGTGCGTGCATGTGTGTGTACGTGTGTGCGTGCGTGCGTGCGTACGCGTGCGTGTGTGTGTGTGTGCGTGCGTGCGTGCGTGCGCGCGCGCGCGCGCGCGCGCGTGCGTGTGTGTGTGTGTGTGCGCGCGCGCGCGCAAACTTTCGAGTGCTTCAGGTGGGCCCCAGTATCTCCCACACACAGCCACATTCAGGCCCGTCCTGGCGCAGCCCTGTGGGAGCAGTCAAGACAGGGTCAATCCCGAGGCGACCCACTCCGCCTGTGTTCAGCAATGGCTGTTCTGATCCAACACGCGTCGAGGACCACCTGCCAACATTCAACTGTTCGGCCAGTTTGTGGAGCTGTGGCGCGCGAGCGAGCGAGCGAGCGAGCGAGCGAGTGCTCCCTACAGAGACAGCGCGATGCCTCACGCCCATCCCACACGACAGTCCCAACGAGCTTGCCCATACCGAGGACTCGGGAGACGGTGTCATCACGCGCGACACGCACGTGCAGATGAAGCGGGAAGTGGGGGTCACCACATCCTACAGGCATGAAGGGAGGACACACGATGCTGTGGAGCTCCGTTCTGGTGTGAGATTCTATGGCGTGGTCTCTCACTCTACAGCCCACCTCTCACAACACATCACAGCATCAACCAGGCCCGAGAGATACAGACAGACACTTGCAAGTGTTGGTTGTTAAGGACATCTGAGCAAACAGTCTCGGGAGACACATTCACTGGTGGGATGAAACACTGCAAAATGGTTTGGGGCTGTTTGTTGGGTTGTTTCTTTTTTTTTGTTTGTTTTTTTTTTTTTTGTTTTTTTTTTTTTTTTTTGTTTTTTTTTTTTTTACAATAATTTCCATATTAAGTGTTGGGCTTCACGATTAAACAAAAGCTGCAAACTTTCTCGCTACTGATCAATAAACTTAATCTAGCGTGTCAAACCATCCGAAATGTATTTTGACAATATCTGAATTGGTCACAGCACAGTATAGCAAGGCAAAAAAAAAAAAAAAAAGTGATCTACATCGGTTATCTCCCTTCTGGTGGGGATGAGTCATTTTCAGTGGGTTCTGTTCCTTCATCGCCCTGAGCAAAATGAAACCCCAGCAGAGTGAGACTACCGACCATTTCACATACCAACCAGTGAGCGTTACTATTTGTGGTGTATGGTGGGGGCGGGGGGGGGGGGGGGTGAGATTATGTGATGCATGATGAGAAACAATGTCATGTCTGACCTCCAGCCCTTAAGGACGATGAAAATGATTCTTGACAGCTGATCTTCTTCTTTTTGAAATATAACAACTTTCTTTGAGGATGTTCTGACGATTTGCAACAGGAAAAAAAAAGAAAGAAAGAAAAAAAAAAAAAAAAAAAAAAAGAAAAAGAAAAGAAACAGAAAACGAAGAAAGAAAGAAAGACATTTTTGACGCTTCAGTCATAGACCGTCTTCAGTACTGATGACGTCAATTGCTCTGAAGACGGTCTACGTAACGACCGAAACGTCAACGATTTCTGTGTTTTTTTTTTTGTTGTTTTTTTTTTTTCCTTCCCATTGCAGATCTTCAGACCATCCTAAGGGTACCATTTTCATCCTGTTTGTACGGAAGAAGAAGTGGAATTTACACGGAGAGACTCTGGAACAAACCCTAGGCTGCTAAGACACCGACTTTGCTTCCCCCCCCCCCCCCTCCCCCTCCCCTCTCTCTCTCTCTCTCTCTCTCTCTCTCTCTCTCTCTCTCTCTCTCTCTCTCTCTCTCATTCGTTCAACTTTAATACAGATACCCAACCACCCGTTTCCGCAGGAACCACTATCGATTTGATACAGCACAACGCCGCCTTTCCCTACTTTACCCTGTTCTCAACGACAGCACCGGGTGTAGTAGCCGCAGTGTCAACACTGGGTTTACACAGAATTCTGTCTTTTCAACCCCAAAACTAGTACAAAGGTCAACGTTCACTGGGTCAGAAAAAAAACTGAAAAGAAAAAAAAAAAAAAAAAAAACAACATAATCACAGCGGTCTGTGTTTTCTGCCCAAT
>JADBJO010007271.1:80000-87500 GCA_016801955.1 Conus betulinus
TTTTACACATTGTGTGGGAGCGCTTTTCCTCTTTGTTTTACACATTGTGTCGGAGCGCTTTGTCTCTCTTGTTTAGGCACAATGCGGGAACGCTTTGTCGCTTTGTTTACACACACTGTGAGGGAGCGCTTTGTCGCTTTGTTCACACATCGTGAGGAAGCGCCCTGTCTCTTTTTGTGTAAGTGTAAGGCCACCTCAGAGGACGATGGGTTTGAACCTTCACTGGGAGAAGCGGCCTGACCTGGGGTAATGAACGGGTGTGGTGGTGGGGAGGGGTGGGGGGGGGGGCACCTTCAGCAAGAAGCAAGAGAGTGGCGAGCGATGACATTCAGCAACAGGGGGGAAAGAGCGGAAGTCTTGGGGGTTAAAATAAAGGGGTGGGAGGGGTGACCTCAATAAGGAAGACAAAGGGTGGAAATGTTACCTTGAAGTTGAACGATAGGCGAGTGGGCGGGGGGGGGGGGGGGGGGGGGGGGGTTGGGGGGGGGTGGGGTTGTTTACCTTGGAGCTATAGCGACAGGGGTGGGAGTTTTACCGCTTGAGAAATAAGTGGACGTGTGTGTGTGGGTGTGTGTGTGTGCTTGTGCGTGCGTGCGTGCGTGCGTGCGTGTGTGTGTGTGTGTGTGTGTGTGTGTGTGTGAGAGAGAGAGAGTGAGAGAGAGGGAGATGAGAGAGAGAGAGAGAGAGAGAGAGAGAATTATTACCTTGAATGATTATTATGTGAGGTATAAGTGTTACTCTGAGCAACAAAGGAAGACGTGGAAATGTTTATCTGCGAAATAACGTAAAATGTGTGTTGGCCCGAGTTACGAAGCGAAGTTTTCGAGTGTTATCTTGAAAAGAAAAGAGTAAGAGCCTTACCTACAGCAATAAAACATAAGCGCGAGAATGCTACCCTGCATAAGAAAAGGCGGGGCGAAAGTGTTACCTTTGGTAATAAAAGTGAGGTATGAAAATGTTGCACTGCTGCGTAATAAAGGGGGGTATGAATGGAGCTCTACTTTGAGCAATAAATGTAAGTTATGAACGTGTTACCTTGCGTAATAAAAGGTGTAACAGTTTTACCTTGAACAATAAATGTAAGTATGAAAGCGCTATCTTGAGTAATATAAGGGAGGTGTGACAGTGTTACACTGAGTGATACAGGGAGGTGTGACATTACCCTGAGTAATAAATAAAGAAAGTGTGACAGTGCTACCTTGAGTAATTAAGGGAGGTGTGACAGTGTTACCCTGAATAATAAAGGGAGGTGTGACAGTGCTACCTTGAGTTATAAAGGGAGGTGCGACGATGTTACCTTGAGTAATAAAGGGAGGTGTGACAGTGTTACCGTGAGTAATAAAGGGAGGGAGGTATAAAGGGACGATATTACCTTACCTTTAGTAATAAAGGGAGGTGTGACAGTGCTACCTTGAGTAATAAAGGAAGATTGTGACGATATTACCTTAGGTAATAAAGGGAGGGTGTGACACTGCTACCTTGAGTAATAAAGGGAGGTGTGACAGTGATATTACCTTGAGTAAAAAGGGGGAGGTGTGACGATATAACCTAAGTAATAAAGGGAGGTGTAAAGACAGTGCTACCTTGAGTAACAAAGGGAGGTGTGACGACGTTACTTTCAGTAATAAAGGGAGATGTGACAGTAATACTTGACTAATAAAGGGAGGTTTGACAGCGCTCCCTTGAGTAATAAAGGGTGGTGTGACGACGTCACTTTGACTAATAAAGGGAGGCGTGACCGTGTTATTTCTGAGCAATAACGAGAAGGAAGGGAATGTCACTTTAAGCGATAAGACGAGGAGCACGAATGTCCCCTTGAGCGAAAGGGAGGGAGGGAGGGAGGCGGCAGAGGGGGAGGGAGGGAGGGATGGAGGAGAGGAGGTGTGAGAATGTTGCCTTGACCGATACGAAAAGGGGTGGGGATGTTACCTTCAACAGATATATATATGTGTGTGTGTGTGTGTGTGTGTGTGTGTGTGTGTGAACAGGAGCGTTACCGTGCGGCAAGAAAAAGAGGAGAGGAGGGGGGAGTGCTAAGCTGAGCAGTGAACAGAGAGGTGAGCTCGCTCTCTACAGAGGACAAACGGAGAGGAGGGGGGGGGGGTGCCGTGTTACACAATTAAGGAAGAGGAGCTGGGGGTGGGGGGGTGGGGGTGGGGGCTTTGCCTCAGGAACAGTGACAAGGACAGGTAGTTAGTTGTAGCAGCCGGCGCCATACAACAGTACTTACTTTCCATCACACAGCCTAAGAATAACGGGCAGACAGGAGGTGGGTGGGGAGGAGGGGGGAAGGGGGGGGGGGGCATGGGGGCGGAGGGAATGGGATAAGGGAGTGTGGGTAGTATCGCACGTTCAAAAACAAAACAAAACAACTCCCGTTCCCAGCATAACAATCCCTTGAGGATGTGTGTACTGCCCTCTGGTCAGCTGGCTTCATAGCTATGACCTGTCGCACTGCTGCTGACAGCTCCGTGGGGGGGGGATTGTTGTGGACGCGGGGTGCTGTCTGTGTGTGGCTGTGTCAGGTCCTGTCCGTCAGACAGTCAGAAACCCAACGGCTTAGATCATGGACGGCCTGTGCAAACAGCGCCACTAAGGACAGCATGGTATCCAAACGACTCATGACACAGACGATGATGATAGTAGTGACGACAACGGCGAAGACGACAATAATCATGATAACGATAAAGGACCACGACGGCAACGACGATAGGCTACGACAACAGCGACAAAGAAACAGCAGCAGAGCACTAGTAGTAGTTATAGAAGAAGAAGAAAGAACAACAACAACAACAAAAACAACAACAAAGAACAAGAACAACATCACGAACAATGATGATGGTGATGATGAAGATGATGACGACGACGACGACAACGACAACGATGAATATGATAGAGATGGTCATGATGTTGATGATGATGATGATGATGATGATGACGAGGAGGATAAGGAGGAGGAGGAGGAGGAGGAGGAGGACAACGACTATGACAATGGTTCTGATCAAGTATGGTGGTGACGACGACGACGACGACGACGACGACGACGACAACGACGACGACGGTGATGATGATGATGATGATGATGATGATGATGATGACGATGACGACGATAATGAGGAGGAGGAGGAGAGCAGGAGGAGGGGAGGAGAAAGAGGATGAAGGTGGTGATGATGATGATGATGATGATGATGATGATGATGAGCAGATGTAGCAGAAGGGGACGAGGACGGTGGTGGGACTGCGGGGGGGGGGGGGGGGGGGGGGGGGGGGGGGTCGGGAGGGGAGACTGAGGTAAGGGTGGTTACCTTGAGCGATGAAAGTGTCATAATACTGCAAGAGGTTGGCCGCTTCAACACGTTGTACAGCTGCAGCTCCGAGGCGTTGCTAGGCTGGCTTGTTGTCATGGCAACACCTCCTCCGTTTCCTGTGAAAAGACAACAACACACACACACACAGTCATCGCCGCGCTCAGGCAGACAGGCATGCCAGCGATGGCGATATTTCATTTCTTTTCCTCTAAAAAAACAAAGAAATCCCGCGGAGAAAAAAAAAAAAAAAAAAAAAAAAGAAGATGACAGAACAGGGAAGGAGAGCACAAGAACAAACAACAACAATGACAAAAACACAAGCTGGAGCAAAGAGAGAGAGAGAGAGAGGAGAGGAGAGAGAGAGAGAGAGAGAGAGAGAGAGAGAGAGAGAGAGAACAATATCGGGTAGAGAGGGGGGAGGGGGGGATGAGGGGGGGGGGCAGAAAAGGAAAGGGGGGGGGGGGGGGGGGGGGGGATGGGAGGGAGCGGGGGCGGCAGACAAAGGGTATAATAGATATAACAAGAAATAAACCGTCAGATCTTAACATCACTGAAATCATCCAATTCTTTTATAATCTTAGTGGCCGAGAGAGAGAGAGAGAGAGAGAGAGAGAGAGAGAGAGGAGAGGACGGAGAGAGAGAGAGACGGACGCAGAGAGCCAAAAAAAAACATGCCAAAAAAAAAAAAAAAAGGCGAAAGAGAGGCCAACGGAGGGAACGAGGAGGGATAATGCCACGGTTTGAGAAGAAAGAAGGGGAGAGGGGGGGGGGGGATGGAAGAAGCTGGGCGGGGGGGGGGGGGGGGGGGGGGGAGGGAGGAAGGGAAGAGATGGGTAGGAAAGGGTGAAAGAAGGAAGGGAACGGGAGGGGAGGAGGGGAAAAAAAAAAAACAACAAAACTAGAAGCGAATTAAAAGGGAGGAGCAGGGAGCAAAACAAAAACAACAATAACAAACAAAAACATTAAAAGGGTGCGCGCGCGCGCGCACGAGCGGCAAGCCAGAAAAGGGAAAGAGGAAGGGGAGAAGCGGGGGAGGGGAGGGGGAGGGAGGAGGAGGAGGAGGAGGAGGAGAGGGGATAGGGAAGAGGGAAAAAAAGGAGGGAGAAAGGAGAGAAGAGGAGAAGTAGGAGGACGAAGAAAAAGAAGAAAGAAAAAAAAAAAAAAAGAAAAAAAAAAAAAAAAAGAAGAAGAGAAGCTTCGGCCCACAGAAAGAGGAAGCAGCCAAGGAGGCAAAACTTGCCAGTCGCTAGATCGGAGAACAAAGACAGAAACGAAACTCATTTCTCTGGAGGAACGGGGCGTTTTGACATTTGTCATTATTTTCTTGTTCCGGTAAAGAGAGAGAGAGGGGGAAGGGGAAGGGGAGGGGGGGGGGGGGGGGTTAAAAAATGAAGAAAAGAAAAGGGATGAAAAAAAAAAAAACCCAAAGGCACGAACGTGCTGCGGCAGCCGTTTGAAGCGCGCGCGCGCCAAGGCACATCATCATTAGGATTCGCCACGCATCGAGCGAATCGCCGCCATTGGGGGAAAAGCGCTACGGCCGGCGTTTTGTCATGTCAGAACGTCGTCGTTCGGTCGTCAAGGAGGATGGAAGGGGGAAAGCAGGGGAAAAGGGGGGGGGGGAGGTGCTGGGGAGCAAGGGGTGGGGGGTGGGGGGGACTGGAGGCGAGGGGGGTGAGGTGGAGGCGGGGGGGAGGGGGGGGGGGAGAGAGGATGGGTTGCTATGGGCGGCCTGTAAAGCCAAACTAAGTTACTCGTTTTGTAAGCTCATTAATAACTTCCTCCCTCTGTCTCTCTCTCTCTCTCTCTCTGAAATGTCTTATTATCACTGTTTTCTTGCAGGATAACGGGAGATAACTGTCATGACAACCGATTTCCTTGTCTAAACAACAGCGTCTTTTTTTTTTTTTTTTTCCCTTGAAGGATGATAATCGTTTTTTTTTTTTCTCGGGGAAAAAAAGAGTAAGACATCCATCACCAGCCCATCACACCAGTGACCACCATCTTTTCCAGAAAAGAAAAGCCCGCCCGTAAAAACAGCCCGCCCGTCACTCCCCGATCTCCCATAGAATCGCTTGGTTACCATTGATGATCGTTAATCAATTTTAGGGAGGGGGGTAAACGACATGATATTAGAATTTCTGCACTGTTGTGCAATGGCTTACACAATGAGTATTACATGGTGCGGAAACGGTTTCTCCTCGATGCTGATATATTTTTAGAGTGTAACGATATGAGTATACAGGTTCTGCACTCTTGTGCGAAAGGAGTTTACACAACTCTTGTGCAAAGGCTTTACACAATGGGTAGGTATTACATGGTGCAAAAAACGGGTTCTCGAGGTTCATACATTTTTAGAGTGTAACGATATGAGTATAGAATTTCTGCACTCTTGTGCAAAGGCTTTACACAATGGGTAGGTATTACAAGGTGCAGAAAAACAGTTCTCCTCGAGGCTGATACATTTTTAGAGTGTAACGATATGAGTATACATATTCTACACTATTGTGCAAAGGCTTTACACAATGGGTAGGTATTACATGGTGCAGAGAAACAGTTCTCGAGGCTGATACATTTTTAGAGTGTAAAGATATGAGTATAGAATTTCTGCACTCTTGTGCAAAGGCTTTACACAATGGGTAGGTATTACATGGTGCAGAAACAGTTCTCCTCGAGGCAGACATGGAAAGCAGGAAACGATGAGTTCAGGAGGGCAATGACTTTACATATGACCTACATCCCAGACCCCAAAGCCTCTGGGCATGACAGCTTATATCCAACTTCAAAAAAAAAGCCTAACGTGGCCGTTTATCTGATGAAGCCAGTCATTTCACCTCCATGTGTGAAGCCAGGGGGGGGGGGTGGGGGTGGGGGTGGGGGAGGGGGCGGACGAGGGGCGGGGTGGGGGAACCTAACATGGCGGTTATCTCGTGAAATCAGTCACTTGCCTTCACTTCGACGGACGGCGAAAAAAAACAAACAAACCAAAAAAACCACCAACCAAACCAAAACAAAACAAAACAACAAAAACCCCACCCGATACTTGCCGTTTTCGATTCACGTGGAGATACTTGTCACCGTGAGTGGTGTTAATTCTTAATTACTCGTTTTTCTTGTTTCTTGGCTGAAATACGACGGTCCTGCATCCCCCTCCCCCTTCCCCCTCCCCCTCCCTCCCCCCCCCCCCCCCCAAAAAAAAAAAAAAAAAAAAAGAGAGAGAAAAAAGAGGGTCGTTATGGATCTTTTGCATACACATCCGTATTAAACAGTCGCGGGGGAATGAACGCTATAAAGCAGGACGCGAGGGGGAGGGAAGGGGGGGGGGGGGGGGGGGGGGGGGGCTTGAAAAAAAAATCCGGGCGCCGAAAGTATCTACCATAAGTAACTTATTTTTTCAAGACTCTCAGCTGACTAGGGTCACAAACGGATCTTTGTTGACTTTGATGTCTTCACGCCACCAACACCAACGAAAACGACACACTTTCACGTCACATCGTTGTCCTGAGAGTAATATGACTGCTCATGCATTAGTTACTGCACCTCCGCAGTTAAAATGACTTCTCACTATCATAGTGTTCCTGACAGGAACGTGCCACTTTGTTTTCACGTCTTTTTGATCGTTTCCCGGAAGAAAAAAAAAAAAAAAAAAAAAAAAAAAAAAAAACCCTTTTCAAATCATAGCCATCATTATTTTCCTGTCAGCAACATGATTGTTTTGACGTCATGACTATCATTTCTTGTCTGCATAATGACTGTTTTCACGTCATGTTGGGGACCGGAACAGCTCAAACGGTACAGCGCCCCAACTCGTCACACAAATGATCTTGGGGTTGCGGGCTCGAATATTCGGGTCGTTTCGGTATAGAGGGATTTTTTTCCTTCGGGGTTAACATCGGTTCTGACTCCCATTTCTCAAACAGTGTTCCGAATGAGGCTATAAACCGAAAGTTCCGTGTGTGAATACACGCGTAACACCTTGCACACACGTAAAATCCCATCACGAACTTTGGGGGAGGAGAAGGTCAGGTTGGATTATAGCAGAATGAAGGCAGAAAAGTGAGTGACTGATATTTAGTTGAAGGAAGCGCCAGCAGGCAGTTCTTGACTCACTCAGGTCGGCAGCCCGTTGTGTGAACGAGAGTGTGGATGTAAAGGGCTTAAACCTTGGTCTCTGAGGATAGGTGCTATATAA
>JADBJO010007271.1:92500-95000 GCA_016801955.1 Conus betulinus
AGGCGAAGACGAGTAGTCAAGCGGCCATTTTCATGTCAGACGCTATCAAGATTCTGATCCACAATCTTCGGAACGGGAACTCGGCTCGGGCACTTGTTGAACCATTTCTTTCTAGTGAAGAGTTTTCATATCTAAAATAGATTTTCTCAATCTTATGTTCCCATTCTCTTCATCTTCAACCCCTCCCTTCCCCCTCCCCCTTAAATCCAAATCTTTGCCAAGTCATTACTGTGGTGACGAAGAGTTGTTGGCCTGCGCTTGTTTTCCCCACTATTAGGTTGTTCGTCTTTGTACTTGTCTGACTTTATTCACGTTTAAAAAGGCTGTGCCAGTCTTGAATAAAAGTTACTCTGTGTTAGGTTTTCGTATGGGAGCAAGAGTTACCCTACTTGTTTATTGTTTACTGTTCCCTGCCTAATTTCATGTTCAATTTCTTTTCTTTTATGTTTTTTTTTTTTTTTTTAGGCCAGACACACTAAAGCCCGTGGACGATCACCCAATCAAAGCCCAGGTTCCAGAGTAGCGTCACTCTCGGAAGTGGAAATGAATCAGAAAAAAAAAAACGATCAACCACTACTATCGCTTGTCCCCGAGTCTACCAGACCGTCAGATTGCCACTGAAGACTTCGCAAGCCAGCTTCCTCCACTGCTGCTGGTTCTCAGACAGCTCTGAGGCAGTTGCTGAGCGTGAGGCCAGTCCATGCACTGATGGTGTTGTCCTCCCGTCTCTTTCTCTTTGCCTTCCTCTTCTTCTGCCTCCTTGCACTGTTCCTCGTCTGGATGGTTTGGGCAAGTCCTCTAGTATCGTGAGAACAAAATAAGCCACGAACTGGTTATTACAGTCTATATGCACGGGGTTTCCGGGATGGGAGGGGGGGGGGGGGGGGGGGGGGGGGGGGGGTTGAAGCACAAAAAGCAATCCGAAAATCTGAATTACTTGAAATTTCCGACTAGAAGCAAACGAAGTTTTGAATAAAAGACTTGAAACCTGCAGACTCCGCAGAGGGAATCCATGCTCTGCAGGTAGACTGGGAAAGGCGCGCCAGGTGCAGACACAACACGAACGGCGTGTGATTTGATCGACGATGAACCTCGTTTTCTGTACAGCTACTCCGCACACAGCCTCTCCAAACACCTCACAGAGCAGACATTTCAACACACAGCAGACCTCAACTTACATAAACAGCGCCAAGTGAATCAAGCTCTGAAATGCTGATCTACAAATCCATCTACAGCCAAACACGCCCCTGGTTGCATGAATACGAACAGACAATAACACCACCGTATACGGGCCCATACGAAACAGACAATAACACCACCGTATACGGGCCCATAACGAACCAGGCTTCAAGCCTCCACCATGATTCGTGTCATGCTATGCTAAAACCGTGTTAAGTCCCACACTCTTGGAGACTTCTCCTGACAATTAAAGACACAGCCCGAGTCCCAGTCTCAAGTATGAAGTATGAGAGGAGGTTTGCGCACAGGGGTAGGGAAGGTGGGTTGAGGGAGGAAAGGTTTGGACAAAAAAGAGAGTTGGGGGAAAGGAAAGGAAAAAAGGAAAGGGGGAAGGGGGGAGGAGGAAGGGAGGGAGGGAGGGGGGGGGGATATCCTGTGAACCAGGACCGCCACCTATACTCTTCCTGCCTTCTGTACACTAGCTCCGTCTTTCGCTAACTCGAGGAGAGAGAGGAGAGAGAGAGAGGGAAGGAGAGAGAGGAGAGAGAGAGTCAGAGAGAGAGAGACAGACAGACAGAGGGAGACAGACAGACAGAGAGAGAGAGAGAGAGAGACAGGAGAGAGAGAGAGAGAGAGAGAGAGACAGAGAGAGCGACAGAGGAGAGGGGGAGAGAGGGAGAGAGAGAGGGGAGAGAGAGAGAGAGGAGAGAAGAGGAGTAAGAGTAGATAGTGGGAGGTAGAGGTAGTAAACAGTAATAGTGGTAGCAGTGATAGTAGAAGAAGAAGCAGCAGCAGCAGCAGCAGCAGTAGTAGTAGTAGTAGTAGTAGCAGCAGCAGCAGCTGCAACAGTAGTAGCCGCTGCAGCAGCAGGCAGCAGCAGCTGCAGCAGTTGCAGCAGTAGTAGCAGCTGCAGCAGCAGTAGTAGCAGCTGCAGCAGTAGTAGCAGCTGCAGCAGTAGAAGCAGCAGCGCAGCAGTAGTAGTGGTGGTACTAAAAGTAATAGAGATGGGTAGGGTTGCCAAACGCGCGTGCGCGTGCACAAACACACGCACGTACGCACGCACGCGCACACACACACACACACACACACACACACCACCACCACCACCACCACCACCACCACCATCAACAACAACACACAACCCACAAACAAACAAACAAAAAACAAACAGCAAAAGCAAAAGAAATCAGAAAGACAGTAAAAGAAAAAAAAAAAAAAAAAAAAAACAAAAACAAACCTATGCTGGACTGAATTCAACGATTCAACAATAGGCCTAATCATGGCAGGCAGAAGTTGATATAGACAGTTGTTAAACAAAACG
>JADBJO010007271.1:100000-107500 GCA_016801955.1 Conus betulinus
CCATCGGCCATACTGAGGGCGGCCTACAGCCTGCACGCAGCCTTCGCCCTTCCCTTTCCGCTCGAACCTGAGAGAGAGAGAGAGAGAGAGAGAGAGAGAGGAGAGAGAGAGAGAGAGAGAGAGAGAGAGATTATTACCGTGAGTGTGTGTGAGTGTGTGTGTGTGTGGTGTGTGAGAGAGGAGAGAGAGAGAGAGAGAGAGAGAGGCGCTTCAGATTCAGACGCTTCAGATACGATTCTACTGACAATAACCATAGCCTTTATGACAAGGGCGTGTGTGTACATCAATATTTGCAGCGCCGAAAAAAAAATACAGTGCAAAGAAACAAACAAACAAAACAAAAAAATGCAACTTAATTACGTAAGTATCAATGCCAGGACTCAAAAACTATGTAGTAGAAAAAGAAAAAATAACGTCCTCTTTTTCATCATTCAAAATGACATTCAAAAAAATGACTAGGCAATTTTTAACACACATAAACCATTCACACAAGTGTGTCACACAGGCACACATCTTCACCGGAGTAAATCATTTCCCTTCTAGACCACTTCAACTTTCAAGCATGAACGTGCCACCTCACTATCATTCACAGGAGAGAGAGAGAGAGAGAGAGAGAGAGAGAGAGGAGAGAGAATATCCGTGAAACAAAAGGAGACTGACAGTCAGAGAGATTCGTAGCGGGTAAGCTAAGGTAATGTTGCTTACAGCCCAGCCGACCGCAAGGGGCCATATCAGGGCTGTCACCGCGTTGAAGTCAAACTCACAGAGGCCATTGTCTTCAGTATCTGCTGCAATGGAACTTAGTACACGTACAAAGTGAAGACTCTTCTCTCTTCCCGCCTTTCCTCTGTCACACCCCCCCCCCCCCCAAACACACACACACACACACACACACACACACACAAATCACGTACACACACACAACACACAACAACACACACACACACACCACACATCCCGAAAGTCGAGTAAAATCGCGATTTTCTCTGTTCGTTACGTGAACAATAACAACAACAGCAACGAAAGGTTGTCAAGAAGTCAGCGACTTTCGTGAAATCAGAAAAGTACTAAAACCACATTAATCTTTCAAACAACTTTGTTCATTTCAGCTTAGTATGATCACGTCGTCAAGAAATGAGGGGGGGTGGGGGTGGGGAGAAATAATGGGTAAAAGGTTTGTGACGAATTTAAACAAAGCATTAAAAAGGCGAAGTCATTTTTTAGTTGTTGTTTGTTTGAAAGTTTCGAGTGTGTATGTGTGTGTATGCGCGCGCCCGCGCGCTCACTCACTCTCTCTCTCACACACACACACACACATCACACACACGGGGTTATTCATTTTTGGTCTCTCTCTCTCTATATCTCTCTCTCCGCCCTCTCTCTCTCCCCTCCCCGGCTTCTTCCATTTTAAATTCAAGGGGTGGTGGGGGGTTGGTCCCCTCTAGCTGCTGCAACACCAAGTTTCCGCGGGAAAGGAGGTGTGGATGCGGGGAGGGGGGGGGGAGGGGGGGGGAGAAGGAGGACACGGAGTGGTGGGTGGAAAGCGGTTGGGAAAAAGGGGGGGGGGGGGGGGGAGAGGGAGAGGATGGGAGGGAATGTGGGAGGGGGGAGGGAAGAGGGTGGGGTGTGATGAGGGTAAAACGTGGGTGGCCGCGGGAGAATTACAGGAACATCAATGACACACTTCTTGACGTTGCTCCCCCCCTCCCCCTTACCCCTGACCTCCTTCCCCTCCCCTTTCCACCCGCCTTTTTTGACCTCCTTCATCTCTCCCTCATACTCAATACGACCATACAACCCGGGAATGCAAATTCATGATGAAGACGAGGAGGGATGGGGAAGTGTGTGTGTGTGTGTGTGTGTGTGTGTGTGTGTGTGGACAGCTCCGTTTGATCTCTCTTCTGATTTCCGTTGAATGATTTGTGTGTGCGAGTGTTCGTCGCTGTTGTTATTTCTAATGGAGGTGGTGGAGATGAGAAAGGCGTGCGTTTGTGTGCGTGCGTGTGTGTGTGTGTGCGTGCGTGCGTGCTGTGTGTGTGTGCGTGCGTGCGTGCGTGTGTGTGTGTGCGTGTGTGCGCCTCTCTCTCTCTCTCTCTCTCTCTCTGTCTGTGCGCGCGCGCGCGCGCAGCGCGCGTGTGTGTGTGTGTGTGTGTGTGTGTGTGTGTGTGTGTGTGTGCGCGCGCGCGCGCGTGTGCATACGTGTATGTGTGCGTGTGCGTGTGTGTGTGTGTGTGTGTGTGTGTGTGTGTGGTGTGTGTGCGTGCGCGCGTGTGTGGTGTATGTGTGTGTGCGTATGTACGTACGTATGACCGTGTCTGAGTGTGCGTGTGCGTGCATGCGCACGTGCGTGCGCAAGCGCGAGTGTGCATGTCTTTCAAGAAGAAGACGGTAACTACTTACTTTTCTGACAGGAATAAAATCTCCCATGCGCGGCCCTCGGAGACGGGAGCCAGGACTGACGGAGAAGAGAGGGATGCTTGTCGAAACCGCCATCGTTCAAGATCATTTTTTTCCCCCTTCTTTGCCTCCTTAACTCTATCAGACAGGATGGAAGAGAGTTCCACACACAGTGGTGCACAGCAACCAAAGCTGCGCTCTCCCCCGGTCTCCAGTTTGACTGTGTCTTTCAACGAGAAAGGGCGTACTGCAAATCCTTCCAAAAAGGCTGTTTCATTTGGTCAGTCTGGTTTGTTTTTTGCTGGTTTTTTGTTTGTTTGTTGTTTGTTTTTTTTGTTTTTTTTTTTGCATTTAAATGCCTGTCACTATGCAACCAAGTTTTGTATGATTCTTTTTGCATCTTGGCTGCTTCTCAGTCAGTTTCAGTTTCAGAGAGAGAGAGAGAGAGACAGACAGACAGACAGACAGACAGACAGAGACAGAGCGACAGACAGAGACAGACAGAGACAATGAGAGAGAGACAGACAGACAGAGACAGAGACAGACAGAGACAATAAGAGAGAGAGAGAGAGAGAGAGAGAGACTCAGAGAGAGAGAGACAGACAGACAGACAGACAGACAGACAGATCGACAGACAGAGATAGACAGACAGACAGACATAGATATTCGAAGCCCCCTATCAGACAGGTTTCACACGTTGCAACCACTAAACATCTGCCCACTACCCCCCCCCCCCCCCCCCCCCTTTTTAGCCCCCCTCCCCTCCCCTACTCCCTAGTCTCCTTCCCCTCCCGTTTCTCTAAACACCATCACCATTCCCCCCTCTGCTCCTCCAACTCCCCACCCCATCATCCCCTTCCCCCAAATCCCCCCCCCTCCCCCCCGCCCTGCTTCCTTCCTGCCCCCATCCCCACCCCCCTCTCTCTCTTCTCTCTCTCTCTCTCTTTCTCGCCACTGCAACACACAGAGTCAAGCGTGGGAGCATAACTTCTCGATGCCGTGGGCTCGGTTGCCGCCCTGATCGTCCACGTCCCCTGGGGTGGGGCTGGACAAATCAACAAGGTGATTACCGTCCCTGCTATCCTCGCTCTGGCGTCCACTGCCGCCCTACTATACGTCCCCTTCCATCGTGGGCTCGCTCTGGGCGTCCACTGCCGCCCTGCTATACGTCCCCTTCCATCGTGGGCTCGCTCTGGCGTCCACTGCCGCCCTGCTATACGTCCCCTTCCATCGTGGGCTCGCTCTGGTGTCCACTGCCGCCCTGCTATACGTCCCCTTCCATCGTGGGCTCGCTCTGGCGTCCACTGCCGCCCTGCTATACGTCCCTTCCATCGTGGGCTCGCTCTGGCGTCCACTGCCGCCCTGCTATACGTCCCCTTCCATCGTGGGCTCGCTCTGGAGCGGCGACGGAGCTGGAGGGTCGTGGGTTCGAGCCACCACTTGAGGGGGCCGGGTGTGTCGCGGCCAGGGAGGGGGGGGGGGGGGGGGGGGGAGGAAAAAGGCACACACAGATACACAACACACATTCACGCGCATGGCGTGCGCGCACGTACGCACACACACACACACACGCATGCGCGCGCTTCGCGCACGCGCATACACACACGTACACACAGACGCACACATGTGCACAAACACACACTCCCCCCCCCACACACACCACACAAAACACACACACAAGCAACAACAACAACAACAACACCACTTTAAGACAGGCAGCCAAAAGCGCCAGTTCTTATTGCCAGGGGCAAGCGTGAGTGGAGTACGTGCGGTCGCTTTGTGACGACAGCTCGGGCAACAACCTCACCATAACGGAGTGGCACTTTCAGCAGTAACTGGCAAGGGATTCTTGGGATTCACAGGGTTTTCAGTTGTGTTGTTGTGTGTTGTTGTTGTTGTTGTTGTTGTTGTCGTCGTCGTCGTACCCGGGCTAAAAGACTCCAGGGATCATCCGAACAGCCGAAGTAATTGAACACTATGGTACAAATGCATCAGCTGGGGATGAGAACATTACATGTATGACCGACCGTTTTGGATTACTCCCACACGTGGGCAGCCACACTCCCCTTCATCAGTTTATATCTTCTTTGTGTACACATGTTGAAAACGGTCTGAAGAATTCAGTCATCCAAAGCGGGCGCGATTCTCTCGAAAGAAGTAATAAGTAGTACCTGTCTTACAAACCTTTAGAATCGGATCTTTGCAGAGAACAGGTTATATAACACAACTTCCCCAATCAGTATATTACGGCATTCATCAAAATTTCGTTCTTGTTAATCATAAGCTTCAAAACAAACAAAACAAACAAACAAACAACAACAACAAAACAAACAAAAAAAAAAACTGGGAGTGACGATATGGAATGTTGGCAGAAGACAGAATATGTACAGACTGCGATATGAATGAAGTAGGTGAGGATTTCATGTCGTAGGTGGTTGCCCAAAACATGCAGCTTAAAAAACCATCAGTTTCTTAAACAAATGTGAAAAGTAGTTGATAAAGCACCGCCAAAGAACGGTGGACAAACGAATGACAAGACAAAACGCGACGCGTTTTCGACCTCTTAGGTCCTCTTCAGGCAAGATACACAACACTTTGGACAAACGAAAAATGAACGAGCAATCACTTTCCTTCCTCCAACCAATTAGGCGCAAGATAGGCGTTGAATGAAAACGAGGCTGTCAGGAAGGACAGAACGTGTGAGTCGAGGTAGTAGTAATGATGATAATAATAATACTGGTAGGAACAATACCATGATAATAATCAAAAAATATTGAAAAAAATAAGTATAAGAACAATAATAATGATAATAATCAAAATATTGAAAAAAAAATAAGTAGAGGATTACTACCGCTTTTGGTAATCATATAGTAATAAGAGGTGTAGTATGGGAGAAAGGAGAGCGGGTTGGAGGATTCTCAAAACAGCAGGAGCCTCGCAAAGTGCCTCACAATGCAACTGCATCAGTTTCTGCCGAAATGACGTCTGAAATCTTGTGAAATGTTTGATGGCCTTTGCAGCTGGGTGAGTAGAAACGTCGGAGAATCGTCGGCTGAATTGATCCAAGTTGCACCGAATTGAGCATGATACTTTTGATCCCCCTTCCTTCTGGACGACAGAAGAAAGTGTCCTAAATATATTGCCCTCAAATTTTTCAACAATGCAATAGTGTCCGCTGTTCATTTTTTTTTTTTTTTAAAATTTCGTTTTAATTTCGTTGTTTCAACACCACACCCATATTTTTTCATTTTTTTTTATTTCGTTGTTTCAAACACCCATTTTTCTTTTTTTTTTTATTTCGTGTTTCAACCCACCATTTTTTTATTTCGTTTTAGTTCGTTGTTTCAACACCCATTTTAACACTGAATATGAGAAGGATAAGTGGCTGCTCCTTCTTCGTTTTCAGTGTCCGAAATGTGTTTTTTGTTTTTGCCTGGCCTGAAACACACCAAAGAGGCCGAAATACGTTGTGCTTTTGTCCTGTAATCTGTCGGTATTGTCTGGCGGAGCTAACCACCCTCTGTTTCTAAGACAGCTAGCTTACAAGACATTCAATGCTCAGGGCATTGAACCGAACACACTGCACAGAGTTGAACCTTGGCTTTTGACCCTATTATTATCATTATTATTATCATCATCATCATCATCATCATTATTATTATTATATTGGGTATTCATGTAGCGCCTATCCGCGGTCACAGACCAAGCTCTAAGCGCTTTACAATAACACACTACCTCACTCACTCAACGGGCTGCCTACCCAGGTAGAGCCGGCCGAAGAGCAGCCTACTGGCGCTCATTCAGTCGTTTCCCGTACCATTCAAATATCAGTCACTCATTTTCATTTATCTCATTTATTCCTCCAGTTTCTCACATAGGATGCATGCAATGTTTATACGTGTCCTCCATTTCCACCGGTACACGATGGCACACGACAACAGTAAGTGACAATTTTGTGGCTTGGTAAGAAATACCAGGCGGCTATCTTCAATCTACATCAATTTTGCCAGGGCAGCGGGCAAACCCCCTGCTCTTTTCGATTTTCACCTGCCGCGGGTTCTTTAACGTGTGCAAGGGGCCAGGAAAGCACACGGGTCCGACTCGCTTATAGTCCCAATCCGATGGACTTGACGTTCAGTTCGATTTGTCATTGGGAAAGGAAGGGCGAGAAAAGGCAGGGCTCGAACCCACGCGCTTCTCACACGTTGGATTGGCAGGCGAACGTCTAAACCACTCTGCCAGCTTTCTTCCTGTCCCTTTTCCTTTCGCCGCCGGTCACCTCAAGGGTCAACTCCAATTTTGCACAATACTTTGACAATTTAGGGTTTCAAAAACTCCTATGATTATTCTCCAATAATTTTCCAATCTTGTCGTCCAAAAACGAAACAAACAAACAAACAAAACAAAAAAAAATACTGCCCCGTACTCTTTGACAATTTAAGGGGGGCCCGATATACTCATATATTGATAAAGCCTTGACATGGAAGCTGACTGAATAGGATGGGGAGTGGTGGTAGGGTGGGGGTGGGAGATGATAATGAGCTGACGCCAGCTCATGAAGACACACCTCACAGTGTGAACCCACCAACAAACAACAAAACAACAAACAAAAATCGGAAGCGTAGTGTCAAAGTGATGATGAATGATGAGGATGATGATGATGATTATGATGAGAGCGAGAGAGAGAGAGAGAGAGAGGAGAGAGAGAGAGAGAGTGTGAGAGAAGAGACAGAGCAGACAGAGAGAGAGGAGAGACGGAGACATAACAGAGAGAGAGAGAGAGAGGACGGAAGGATAGAGAACGGCGAGTGACAAGGGTTAAGGGAAGAGGATGGACGGAGAAAGGAAAGACAAACAAACATAAACAATAGAGAAAAATGAGAGAGAGAGAGCGAGAGAGATAGAGAGAGAGAGATCGAGAGACGGAGGATAGATAAAGAGAGGGACAAGGGAAGGGAGAGGGATGGACGGAGAAAGGAAATCAACATAAACATAAACATAGAGAAAAAATGAGAGAGAGATAAGAGAGATGAGAGAGAGAGAGAGAGAGAGAGAGAGATAATAATAAGGCTATGATAGGAGGGAAGGAGGAGAGAAGGGAAT
>JADBJO010007271.1:110000-115937 GCA_016801955.1 Conus betulinus
ACTCAAAATTCCAGACTTTTCCAGACTTATTCCAGACCAAGACCTGCATCTTCAATTCCACTTTCAAGACTTTGTTCATAATGCAATGTCGTAAAGTGATGTTATGAACATAAGACCTGGATGTAGGGGAAGTAACTCGGAAGTAATTTGACGGCAAAAGTGAAAGTATGCAATCACGAAATATCACGTTTGAAGGCACGGAATTTTCTTTTCTTTTTTTTTCTTTTCATCATAAACGTTACATGATGCTGACAATTAAAGCAGCCATGCATAATATCAAGCAATTGTGCTTGACTCTTCAATTTCCTGGCTATTCCAGGCCACAGTGCGATTTTCCAGACTTTTCCAGGGCCTGGAAACACGGACTTCAAATTTTCAGGCTTTTCCAGACTTTGTAAGACCTTTATGGACCCTACTAATAGATAACACCCCAGGAAAACAGGGAGAACAGCAGCTGACAGAGACAGAGAAGAACAGTGATGAACCTCAGGACAATATGGAATACAGATTATCATTACTATTATTACTTTTACTGTTATGCATACTTATATAGCGCCTATCCTCGGCTAGAGACCAAGCTCTAAGCGGTTTACAATCCACACTCGTGTACACAACGGGCTGCCTACCTGGGTAGTGCCGACTGAAGAGCTGCCAGCTGGCGCTTCATTCAGTCGTTTCCTCGTGTCATTCAGTCAATATCGTTCATTATCTTACACTCATTTTTCCTTACTTCCTTCATTTTTTTTCCATTACAAACCGATGTGATCCTAAGGAAAACATTTATGATCCGATGGAATATATTCGTGATCCTAAGGAGAACAGTTCTGATCCAATGGAATATATACTTTTTCCTCTGTTTCTTTCGCTATTTTTTTTTTTTCAATAGCGTTAACAACCGTTTTCCCCCCTCCAGGAACACAGCTATTTTCGCCTTTATACGCTCATGTGTTCTCATACCTCTGCCCTAAGTCCTACGCAGCAGGATAGAGGAGTCGCAGCCCTGCGCCCTGTGTCTCATTTTACCGACCAGGGCTTGAAATCGAAGAAGGGGAAAAAAGGAAAGAAAAAAAAAAAAAAGAAAAAGGAAAACAACAATCGGACGAAAGTAAATGACAGAAGGAAGTAAATAATTAAAGAAGGAATACGAAAGTAAATGACAGAAAGGAAGTAAATAATTAAAGAAGGAATACGAGAAGATAGTAGTGAGTGGGGGAGGGTGGGCGAGGGGGGGGGGGGGGGGAATAGAAGGGAAGACACAAAAAAAAAAAAAAAAAGAAAGAAAGAAAGAAGAGAAGGTGAGTATGGCTCTAAAGGTTTAAAGAAAGAGACTGGAAAACAAATTTGAGTTAATCAAAGCGAGTCCAGGACACGGACGGAATGCGAACGTTGGGGGGGGGGGGGGGGGGGAGGTGGGGGGGGGGGGTTACATGGGGGGTTACATGGTAACGGGACAGGGATGGAGGGGGTGCAGGATAAAGAAGATTCGAAAAAAAAAAAGTAAAACAAAATATGTAGAGAAGAAAAAATCATCATCATCATCTGATTTCAAAAGAGCGAACCCAGACGGGTGGGGGGTTGGTGGGGGGGGGGGGGGGGGGGGGATGGGGTGGGGGGGGGGGTGGGGGGGGAGACGGGAAGAGGGACAGAAAAACAGCAGATTTAATCAAAGCCATTACAAGAAATAAAAGAAAATAACCAGAAGATTGGAGAGAATAAAAAAAAGACCTCCAGCTTTCGAAAGACAAGAGGACATCATCACAGAACATATAAAACAGATAATGAATGGAAAGAACACTAAAAAAGCGAAACTGAATTCTTAAAAAAAACACAAACACAAACAAAAAAAACGAACGAACAGAGGTTAAAAAAAAACCAACCAACCACAAAAAAAAACCCTGAAACGAGTGCAGAGAAACAAAATGCAGAAAAGCCGATTAACGATTTTATAAGATAAATACAAATATTAGAAATAAATACATCCATTATTAAAAGAAGACACACGGAACGAAATCTAAATTAAAGCGCATGCACCACACACACACACCACACATCCACACACACACACACACACACACCACGCACGCACGCACGCACACGCACGCACGCACGCACACACGCGCGCACGCACGCACGCTCGCACGCACACAACACGCACGCATGCACGCACGCACGCACACACAAATCTAACTGACAGACAAAGCGAGACAGACAGACAGACAGACAGACAGACAGAGCTTAATCTATTGTCTATAACTTTATGAACTTTATTGCAAGGGGGTTATTTATTCATATCCTAAACTCATGTCCATAGGTCATTCGCCATAGCTTGACAAAATAGACCAGATGGGGACCATGAGTGATAGTAGAGATATAGAGAGCGGAAGAGAGACAGATAGAGACCGAGCGGAACACTTCATTCATTATAACCAGAGGCCCCTTAAATGAAGGGAAGTGTGAACAGCATGCCCACAATTTATAACCAAATAAACCATCACGAGCCATTAAAGCCGGGCAATAAAACGCTCCTCATTGGATGTTGCAATTTTTCCAACAGTTTTAACCTCCTCCTCATCAAGTACATGACCTTGTAGTAACAACTCAGGAAAACAAACTAGATATATTATCGTGCTCTCCGGTTGATGAAATTTTCCCCTATAATCAGACAGTAAAATGTTTTTTTTTTTTTCCAGACGAAACCAAATCTGGATATCTACATGAGGGGTGTGGGGGGGGGGGGGGGGGGGGGGGGGGGGGGGGGGTCTGGGGGGGGGGTGGGGGGGTGGGGGGGGTGGGGGGGGGGGGGGGGGGGGG
This sequence comes from Conus betulinus, assembly GCA_016801955.1. NCBI lineage: Eukaryota > Metazoa > Mollusca > Gastropoda > Neogastropoda > Conidae > Conus > Conus betulinus. The sequence continues at coordinate 112,812 of JADBJO010007271.1, forward strand.
GGGGGGGGGGGGGGGGGGGTGTGGGGGGGGGGGGGGGGGGGGGTGGGGGGGGGGGGGGGGGGGGGGGGGGGGGGGGGGGGGGGGGGGGGGGGGGGGGGGGGGGGGGGGGGGGGGGGGGGGGGGGGGGGGGGGGGGGGGGGGGGGGGGGGGGGGGGGGGGGGGGGGGGGGGGGGGGGAGGGGGGGGGGGGGGAAAAAACGACACTTTGTAGAACAACTCAATGTTGAAAAGAACAAACTATATATCTAAGTCGTGCTCCCCGTTCTCTCACCCAATCTTTCTCTCCTGGTTTTATATGAAATTTTCCCTTCCCCTATCAGACCAGTCACGTTTTCACACACAACATCACCCAAAAAACAAAACCCCTTCCAGAAAAACAAATCCCCAGGTTCGGGGGGGGGATCTCTTTATAGCATACTCAAACTACATTTTCGACTACTAAAATCTTATGCGGGGGTTATGTATGTTGTATGGTTGTGGTATGGTTAGGTAATTTCCAATTATGTAAGATTAATCAATCTAACATAAAACATTCTTATAGGGGGGGGGGGGGGGGGGGGGGGGGGGGGGGGGGGGGGGGAAAGGTGTATTTGGGGGGGGGTGGGGGTGGGTGGGGGGATTGGGGGGGGGGGGGGTGGGGGGGGTGGGGGGTGGGGGGGGGGGGGGGGGGGTGGGGGGGGGGGGGGGGGGGGGGGGGGGGGGGGGGGGGGGGGGGGGGGAGGGGGGGTGGGGGTGGGGGGGTTGGTGGGGGTGGTAGGGGGGGGGGGGGGGGGGGGGGGGGGGGGGTGGGTGTGGTGGGGGGGGGGGGGGGGGGGGGGGGTGGGGGGGGCGTGTGGGAGTGGAGGAAGGAGGGAGAAGAGAGAGACAGAGGAAACAGAGCAGAGAGAGATTGATGAGGGGGTGATGTGTGTGTGTGTTGTGTTTGTGTGTTTGTGGTGTGTTTGTGTGTGGTGTGTTGTGGTGGGACGGAGACGATAGAGAGAAAGGAGAAGAGCGAGAGGAAGCGAGAGAGAGAGAGGAGAGAGGCAGTAGGCCGAACAGACAGACAGAGAGCAGACAAAGAAGACACAAAGAGAGAGACAGAGGGAGACAGAAACAGAGACATGGAGAGATCGACAGAGGATACAGAAAGAGAAGACAGAAGAGAGAAAGACAGAGGAACAGAGGAGAGACAGACAGACAGACAGACACCACCCAAGCAAGAGAAGAAGGCATGCAGGGGCAGGAAGCAAGGGGGTGGAAGAGGCTAAACACACAGACAGACAAACCAATGGACAGACAAGGAACACGTGCGCGCACGCACCTCCCCCATCATTCCCACTCCCCCCCTCCCTTACCTCCACCAGCTCAGCCACTAACCCTCCCCCCATCCCCAACCCCCCCCCAACCACACGCAAACACCACACACACACACACACACACACACACACACACACACACACGCACACACCAACCAGTGCAGGCAGGGAAGGGTGGCAGCAGCAGACCCCCACATGACAGTGATCTATGACAGACCCATGCCAGACCCCAGAAAGGACACTTGTCTTGCCGTCATGACAGACAGAATGATGAAGGACAACAGAGGAAGATGTGTGTGTGTGTGTGTGTGTGTGTTGTGGTGTGTGTGTGTGTGTGTGTTGTGTGTGTGTGTGTGGTCGTGGGATTGTGTGTGTGTGTGTGTGTGTGTGTGTGTGGGTGTGTGTGTGCGTGGTAGCTGTGGTGTGGTGTGTGGGTGTGTGTGGTGTGGGTGCGTGGGTGTGTGTGGTGTGTGTGGTGTGTGTGTGTGTGTGTGTTTGGGGGGGGGGTGGGGGGGGGGGAACGAAAGAAAGAAAGAATGAACGGTAGGAAAGATGAAAGAAGGAAGAGAGAGAAAGCAGAGAGAGAATAGAGAGAGATAGAGCGAGAGAGGATAGAGAGAGAGGGGGGGGGGGTGGACGAAAAGAGTGAATAAAAGAAGTGCAAGAAAGGGAAGCAGAAGAGAGGAAGACAGACAGTCAGACAGACATAAAGAACGAAAGAAGAAAGAAGGAAAAGTAAAGGACAGATGGGAGAAAAATAATTTTATTGCAGAACATACCGAAACAGTAACGGTAAATTGTGAAAGAAACAAGGCACAACATAAGAAAGCCCTACACAATCCACAGAATGAAAGGTCCTTACAAATAACAAAGACAGAAAGAAAGAAAAAAAAAAAAAGAATTAAAAAAAAGGTAAGATAGAACCAGAGTCCGAAAAGGACGAAAGACGATGAGGAAGGAAAGGCACGGAAAATGAAAAATTTGAAAAAAAGAAAATAAACAAAGACAAGAAGTAAAGGGGAAGGCAAAAAAAAACGGGGAAAGAAAGAACAAAAGAAAGACAGACAGAGACGGAATTAGGAAGGAATGAAGGGAGAGAGAAAGACGGAAGAAAAGAATAAAGAAACGAAAGAAAGAAGGAAGAGAGAGAGAGAAAGAAAGAAGCAAAGAAAGAAGGAAGGAGGAAGGAAGGAAGGAAGAGAGAGAAAGAAAGAAGACAGCAAGAGAGGAGAGCCTAGAGGAGAGAAGAGCGAGAAAGAAAGAAAGAGAGGAACCTTCTGATGCCCAGACAGGCCACCAGCATTGCAGCTCAAGCGTCTGCCACGGATTCTTTGGTGCCAGGTTGCTTCGGATGCACGGCGGGCCAGTGTGTTCTGTGCGGGGGGAGGGGTGGGGGGAGGGGGGGGGGGTGGGTGGGTGGCGCCCTGGATTGCGGAAGGAGGGCGACCTCCTCGTTCGGAGAGGTTTCGCGTTCGCACTGGTCGCCGGTTCCAGGTGGGTGACTACGGCTGCGTGTGGGGGGAACCCTGGTGTACCTCTTCTGCTGTGGTACATTGCCGGATGTGCTGTGTGCTGGTGGACGGGAGGCCGGCCTACGGGCGCGCGCTTCGGTGGTCATCGTGCTGACGTCATCGGAGGGCAAGACGCACTTGTGCAACGCCACTTCTGGTGTACCTGACACTCGTCTGTTCGGATTTGGGTGTTTTGCTATTTGAACTCATGGATACCACGGTGCCGGAGGGTGAAAGACGGCAGAGAGGATGGTGGAGACTTCAGGTTGAAACAGACCGACTATCCCTTTTTTGGTCTCATTGTTTGGATTGGTTGGT
>JADBJO010007272.1:0-12500 GCA_016801955.1 Conus betulinus
ACGAGAACAGACGTGTGACACCACTGTATTCCACAGCAGAAGGACAAGGGGATGTAGAAACACCATAATTTACGACGGCGGAGTCGAATGTTGAGAGAGGCGACCACAGAACACAACATGCGGGCAGTTTCGGACGAAATTTCTCCTTGTGAACGCAGAGAGAAAAAGTGTGTGCGTCTCAGGTGAAAGCCAGCTTAAAGAGCTGCTTGATAGGATCCATAAACGCGGAAAATATCAAGTTCGAAGAACAGACAAATAGATTGGGGATCGGAGGGAGGAGGTTTGGGGGATCTTTTGCCAAGGAAATATAGAAAACCAATTCAATGTTTGACCCTGATTTATGACATGAATTCATTGGTTGTGATAGCGTAGTTACCTATGCGGTTATGTAGAAGTGGTTAGCTCTCTACATTCCCGATATTTTAAAGATCCAGATAACATGGTGATTTTCTGTGACTGTTAGGGATAAGGCATTTGTTTGGAATAATAAAAGCATTACATTGTTCCAAAACAGTCAGCTTTTATTGTTTTCCGAGTTTTGTTTTTTCAGCACATTATTCTGTTCAAAGACATTGTGTGTCCTGTTGCAGGCATCCAGTACCGGCTGTCTGCAGATGTGCCCAAAGCCAATGAAGGTCGGGTGGAGATTTCTGTTGGAGGCGTGTGGGGAACAGTGTGCAGATACTACTGGGATGACAGAGATGCTTCAGTGTTCTGTCGAGATGTAGGCTATACTGATGGGTACGCTATCAGGAACACGTTTGGCACCAATGGCACAGGACCAATGTGGCTTAGCAGACTAAGATGTAAGGGAACCGAAAGCACGCTTCACCAGTGCCCACATTCAGGATTCAGTGATGCTCCTGTGGACGATGGATATCATTCGGATGACTGTTCTCTACCCACTCGAGTGATGCCTATGTCTCCTGTGTGGACAAATGTAAGTGTTCCAAATATTAACATTTCTACATTTTCTGCACATTTGGTCTTGTTTTAACATCAAACAAAATACTCCGTCTGCCTCTCTGTCTGCCCATGTATGTATGTGTGTATATATGTATGGTTGGTGTGTGTGTGTGTGTGTGTGTGTGTGTGTGTGTGTGTGTGTGTGTGTGTGTGTGTGTGTGTGTGTGTGTGTGTGTGTGTGTGTGTATTTCATAGACGCAGATGCTCTGTTAATGCAACTGAGATTCACTTTTGATCATCCATGTCGAAACTGGCTAGGGAAAACATGCATCAAATCATAACTAGAATTGAACGAATCAAGCTTACTGTTTAAGTTATGGACAAAAAAAAAACAGATCAAGGCTGTTCTGGCATGTGTTTTTCCTAGTAGCCAATAATTGCATGAAGATATTTGTCTCTATTTTATGGAGGGTACGACGCCAGTCTTGTCACATTGACCAAGAAGAGTACTGAAGTGAGAGCAGGGCTCAACCAAACTTCCAAGAAGGGTATTTTAGGTGAGAGCTGGCCTCTACCAAAGTTAAAGCAACTTAGGTGAGAGCTGGCCTCTACCAAAGTTAAAGCAACTTGGGTGAGAGCTGGCCTCTACCAAATTTAAAGCTTGAGTTATCCCACCGAGTCAACAAACGGACGAAAACGATTTAGTCCATCAGGGGAAATAATTGTTGGTGTGGATTTATTGAGTTACTCCCCTGTGTTCTTCGGGAAAAAAACTTACCAGTTATCATTGTCAATAATTTCTAGAGAGTTTTTAAATTCTGAAAAAACATGCAGGCTCGTAGATCGCTCTCAGATTGAAACAGAAACTTCAGAATGTTCATGTTCAGTGAACACTTTATAGCAATCTTATAAATGCAGCTCTAGCGTTTCCAGTTTTCAGTTGTCCTTGGGACAAGTTGATGAAAAGAATCTGATTGTCCCACAAATTCCCCGTAGTCCTTTCGAACTGAAAGATGGTTAATAAAAGCAGAGTTGTGATAAGTGAACAAACCAAGTTCAATAATGGCATATTCTGCTCATGGGCGGTTAATGCGTATGAGAACGAAATACACGTAAAATTGTATATTTGTTTACCAGAGTGTCTTTCCAGTTGTCTTTAAGAGTGCATAAGAAAGGAAAACAACAGATTTGTCATGTTTCCGCCATTCACACATTGCTGGACTGAAATAAAACTTTAGAATCTCTGTCTTGTTCCTTCTCTCATTTCCGTGTCTTTCCCACTTCACACACATTCCAGCATAAATCCACTCTTGTTCCCAAATAAAGGAGTTACTGCTGCCTTGGTTGTGTTAATTTGAAAGAACAGTTTTAGATTTGCAGTTAGGAAGTAATTTGTCCAGAATGAAGTAGTTATCCGTTGGTAGTGTTAATTTGGCTGAACGATTGAGAATCTACTATTGACGAAATATTACTGTGCCTGAACGAAGGCGTTTGCTCTCTGTGCAGTTTTAATCTGACAGAACAGTACAATATCTACTGATGAGAGAAACAATAGTTGTCCCAGAACGAAGAAGTTGCTATCGGTGTACTTTTAATCTGACCAAACAGCATTGAGTGTACTGTTGGAGTGTAATTTCTGCGCCTGAATAAAGGAAGGACCGAACAGTAGTACTTGATCAACTGATGAGAAGCAATACTTGTCCCTGAATGATGGAGTTGCTCTTTGTGTAATTTTAATCTGAGAGAACGGTACTAAATATACTGTTGAGAGACAATACTTGTCTCCGAATGTAATTTAAATCTGAGAGAACAGTACTAGATCAACTGTTGAGAAGCAATAGTTGTCCCCGAATGAAGATTTACTCTTTATGTAATTTTGATCTGACAGAACAGTAATGACTATACTGTTGGGAATAATTGTTGTCGCCGAATGAAGGAGTTATTCCCCGTATTGTGTGAAGTGTAATAGGAAGAAGATCCTGGATCTGCTGTTGGGGAAGTAATCGTTTATGAAGATAAGTTTGTTACCTGTGTGGTGTTAGTCTGGCAGAACAGTGCTAGATCTACTGTCGGGGGAAATAATTCTTGTCCCAAAATGAAGGAATTACTCCATGTGTAGTGTTTATCCGGGCCAACGATAATGGATCGGCTGTTTAATCCAGAATTGTGGCAGAGATTCTCACCAAACTTTGTTGAGTTCATCCCTGCACCACATTTCATCTTTTGACAAAGATCGGTTGGAACAGATGCAGCATTCAGCAGGTTTTGCATACAGACCAAAAGTGGCGTGTGAAAACATAACCACTTTGATAAGGGAATGTAAAGGACATCCTGTGAGGTGGAGAAACTCTTGCGCTGCTGGGCTACAAATGGAAATGGCTTCAATTGTTTATGAACAGTTTTTGCAATTCGTACTTAGTCGGTGATTAATCAGCAAACGTGACATTTGAACAAATGGAAGTGACCATTCTCAACGTGCTACACTGGATGACTACCGTGCAGACATTTTTGAGTCACATTTCACACAGACACACCGTAAGACTTGGTCGGTATATGTGCCTATACACGGTAAAAATGTATTTTTTAAGGACTGGATAAATTTACAATCACCTGGTCACAAACCAGCTACGCTCGTGTGTATGCAATTTCACTGGAGAATATCATTTTTCTTTCTGTGGCACCAGTAATTGTGTTTGTCATGATTTTGTTTGCCTTGACTCCTCATTTAGTGTTTGACTATTATGAAGTTGTACCTTGTCTTCCATATTATTCATGTCTGTTTGAAGGGGAACTTTGTCGTCTTTTCTTACGTTTGTCTGTTGTGAATTAACCTTTTCTTCTCGTGGTGTACTTGTCTGTGTCAAGATGAACTTTGTCTTCTTATCTGTCTGTAGTGAAGTTGAACCGTATCATCTCAAATTTGTTTGTCAGTGTGAAGTGTCTTCTCATAGTATGTTTTATCAGGACGAAGTTGGACCTATTATTGCTGATAGTTTTTGTGTAGGTGAACGGTATCTTCTCATACAAGAGTGAGGTGTCCTTTCATTTAGGGTTCGCAGGTAGCTGAACCCAGTCATGTTGTATTGTGTTTATCTGAAGTGAATATGAACCTGTCTCCTCACTCTGTGCTTGTCTATGGTGAATGCCTTGTCATGTCATGTTTGCTCTTAATGAAGTTGAGCATAATATTTTCATGGTATATTTGTCAGTAGTGAATGTGAACCTTGTGTCTTCTCACGTTATGTTTGTCTTTAGTGAAGTTGAACTTTGTCTTTTCATGGAGTGTCTCCCTTCAGTGAAGCTGAGCCATGTTTTTTGCATTGTGTATTTACTTACGTTTTGTTCGGGGAGTTGAACCTTGTTTCCTGTTTGTACACATTGAAATTTGTCTTCTCATACGATGTTTATTAATAGCGAAGTTGAACTTTGTCTTCTCAGAGGGTGTTTATTCATTCTGAAATTAAACTTGGCCTTCTCATATTATCCTTAACAATGAACGTACTGTTCTTGTATTGTGTTTATTCATAGTGGAGTTAAACCTGGTCTCCTCAGATTGTCTGTGTTCGTAGTGAAAGTGAATTTTGTCTTCTTTGTTTGTGGTATTTTTCATGGTGAAATCAAATTTTGTCTTCTCCAATTGTATTAATTTGTAATGAGATTGAACTTCGTCTTTTCAAATTGTGTTTATTGATAGTAAATTCGAACCTCGACTTCTCGTCTTCTCGTAATGTGCGTATTTTCCGTGAGGTCATACCTTATTTTCTCATGTTGTGTTTAATCACAGTGAAGTTAACCCTGTGTCTTTTCACATTAAGCTTGTTCACAGTGTTGTTAAGCTTTGTCTTTTCATATTGTGTTTAATCAAAAGGAAGTTAAACCTTGTCTTCTCAAATTGTGTCTGTCAGCAATGAAGTTAAACATTTTCTTTTCATATTCTGCTGGTTCAGAGTGTAGTTAAATTTCATCTTCTCATATTGCGTTAATCTGCAGTGAGATTAAACCTTGTTCTTCTCATATCATGTTTCTTCACAGTAAGGTCAAACCTTTTCTTCTCATATTTTGTTCATTCAAAGTGAGAATTAAACTTGTCATCTCACATGGTATTTGTCCGCAGTGAAATTGAACATTGGCTACAAAGCCAACATGGGAGCTGTCATGGTGCACCACCAGAACCAGTGGAACCTGGTGTGTGACAGTGGACTGGACCATGGTGGGGCCCAGGTGGTGTGCCGACAGTTAGGTTACCACTTCGGCGCTGTGCTGCAAGGGAGCAAGTTCGGGGTGGTGAAGGAGGCCAATGTCACAATAGCGAGAGTCCAGTGCAGTGGGACTGAAACGGACATTACCCAGTGTACGCTGGACACAGCTTCTGGTTGCAAATCAAAGAAATATGCATCCGTTGTCTGCGGTAACACATCATTTATCCAACAAGGTGAGTTCCAGTAGTTCAACTTGTAGTCTAATTCCTAGTGCCTTTATGTTTGCTCACTGAAGATGTATACACACCGTTAAGTATCCACCGTGTTGGTCTTTTTCAAGGACGAATTACAAATCTCTCTCTCTCTCTCTCTCTCTCTCTCTCTCTCTCTCTCTCTCTCTCTCTCTCTCTCTCTCTCTCTCTCTCTCTCTCTCTCTCTCTCGCTCTCTCTCTCTCTCTCTCTCTCTCTCCTCCTCTTCCTCCTCCTCCTTCTTGTCTGTGTGCGTGCAGGTGTGTGCGCGCGCGCGCGTGTGTCTGTGTGTATGTGTATGTGGATGCGGGTGTGTTTCTCTGTTTCGTCAGTACAACTTTGAGTTAATCTGACAATAAATTGGTTTCAGTCAGTCAGTTTCTCTGTTTGTGCTTTCCATGTGTCTGCTATGTCGTAATGTAAAAATATCATGAGAATAGATTGGCACATTCTGAAGTGCACTGATAGGTTTTTAAATGAGATGACGTTTACTTTTCAATGTTTTTGCAGTGACACTTCTATAAGTTTTATTGTCTAACAGTACACTGTAAGATAGAAAACTGCATGTTTAACACAGAAGTGATGTTGATCATTTACAGCACTGGTTTGAGTTGACATGCTACTTTCCGTTCTTTGCTGTCAAGGACGTTTTCCGTAAAGCAGAGATGTAACGCTGGCCAAGCAAAGTTAATGAACTGCAGGCCTTCCTCAGCTCAGACTATGCTATAGCATTTTGTGCTCAAGAAATTCATCATGGTCAGTCGTGTTTTCCACTCCAGAATATTTATTAGGGCATGAAAATTTAAAAAGACCTCACTACGATCAATAATATTTTCTTATTCAGAAATTATGCAGGGTAATGGCAGTCCCAACAGCTTGATCATGGTCAGTAGTGTTTCCCAGTTCAGAAGGTATTTCGGGTTATCACGGTCCAATATATAATGTACATGGGACACAATCCAAAAGAACCTCATCATGGTCAGTAGTGTTTTCTAGTCCAGAATGTAAATGGGGTAAAAGACCTTGTTGTGGTCAGCGATGTGCATGGGGTGATGGCAGTCCAGAAGACCTAGACCTTTATCATGGTTAGCAGTGTTTTCTACTTCAGAAGGTAAATGTGGCAATAATAATAACTAAAGGAACACATTATGGTCAGCGGTGTTTTCTAATTTAGAATCTGCGTGGCGCAAGGACTGTGTAGCTGCAATGTTCATGGGGAACAAAAAAAAAAAAAAAACAAAAAACTTCACCATGGTCAGTGGTGATTTCCAGTTTAGTATACACATACAGTCATGTTAATCCAAAAGAACTGCATTATGGTGTGCAGTATTTTCCAGTTTAGAATGTACATATGGTGATGACATTCCTTAAGAATCCCATTATGGCCAGCAGTGTTTTCCAGTTTAAAATGTACATGTGGTAATGATACTCCCTAAGAATCCCATTATGGCCAGCAGTGTTTCCAGTTCAGAATGTACAAGGGGTGATAATAATCCAAAAGAATCGCATTATAGTCAGCAGTGTTTTACGGTTCAGAATGTACAGGGGGAGATGATAATCCGAAAGAATCGCATTATAGTCAGCTGTGTTTTCCTGTTCAGAATGTACATGTGGTAACGATACTCCTTAAGAATCCCATCATGATCAGCATTGTTTTCCAGTTCAGAATGTACAGGGGGGTGATGATTTTTCGAAAGAATGGCGTGAAAGTCAGCAGTGTTTTCCAGTTCCGAATGTATATGTGATAATTATAATCCTTAAGTAATCCCATTATGGTCAGCAGTGTTTTCCAGTTCAGAATGTGCATGGGTGATGATAATCTGAAAGAACTGCATCATGGTCAGCAATCGTTTCTAGTTCAGAAGGTGCATGTCGTAATCTTCTATTTATAATGTAGGGAATCGCACTATAGTGAGCAGCATTTTCTCATCTACAGTGTACATGTGGGTGATGATAGTTCATAAGAATTGCCTTATAGTCAACAGCATTTTCAAGTTCAAAACGTACATGACGTAATGACGACATCGGAAATCTTTTCACTGTTATATCGGCTGATGCCTGACGCGTCTCCAACGTCGCAGTTCTACTTACGGTGCTGAACAAAATTACATATGACATATTCAACTGTAATTAATGATTTGCTTATACTTTACACGTTCAGTGACATGCATATAATACACAAACATTCCTAACCATACCAACGAAATATTTATATGCCTGATCAACAGACTGTTTCAGCCGTTTACACAAACGGGTTCACGCGACCTGCAAATCTTTAAAATGCATGCCACAATCAAACGCTCGCAGGGCAGTCAAGCACATCACCACTAAACCCATTCGTCTTTGTCCCTCTCTCTACCCTTCCCTATATCACAAACAGAAACGGCCACTTTGATACAGGCATCCAAGCGTGTGCAACGTTCATAAAAACACAACAGCACATATTTTTTTAAATCACTTGTATACATACCATGAATGGTAACCATGCAAGCACTGTATGCACTACGTGATATGAAAGGGATGTGTTTTAAGCCTGTCGTGAATAAGAGATTCAGAATAAGAGATAGAGGTGGTTGGTTCCATGTAGTTTTGGCTCGAAAAGAAAAACGTTTCACCACTGGACTTTGTTGTCGATTAGGAAAATTGCAGGAGACGAGGACAAGCGGAGGAGCTGAGCTGAGGAGAAGGAGTAAGATTGTGAAACAATTTACAAAATTTGTCGGATGCAGCACCAGCGGTGGCAGCAAAGGAAAGAGAAGGGTGGGGGGTGGGGGGGTTGTAGTCACTTCTATCAGAGGTGAGCAACCAGAGCAGAGAATGCAGAAAAGGCGTTAACTTTTTTAATTTGGCGGAATATGTCGAATTCATTGCTGTGAATGACTATTTCAGTGAGGTCTGTCACATGTCCCATACGTCTGTTTTCAGGCCCTACCTTACGTCTTGTACGTGACAGTTCTGGAGATGGTAATCATGGCTACATAGAGTATCGGGTGAAAGGTGTTTGGGGAGCGGTGTGTGCTAACATCATGAACACCAACTCTGCGTCGGTAGCCTGCAAACAACTAGGCTTTAAGGGGGGAGTTCCGTACAAGCCAGACATCAGGGACTATCGACAGGTATTGTTCTGTGAATTGTCTTTTTGTCTACCGGACCTCTGATCTTTTGTTAGAGTGTGTGTGCCTGCGTGCACACCCGTGTAGGCTTACTTTCATGTGTGTGTTATTGTGTGCAAGGAACAAAATGACTTGAAAGTGTTGAGATGATTTGTGCAGAAAATGAATGCAAAGCATGGAGTTTGGTTAAAGCAAAGAAGTAGAATCCATTCTCACAAGAAACCAGCAAACAATATTCTAAAAAAGAATTAAAAACAACTAAATACAGGCGGGGGGGGTTCCGATCATCTCTTCGCTCAGATTTTATTTTTTTCTTTTTTTTTTTTTTTTCCGATTTTTTCTGCAGGGGGGGGGGGGTTAAGCAAATCGTAGATTTTGTGCAACAAAGCTTCTTTCTCTTCGCTGCTTCTTTTTTTTCTTTTTCTTTTGGGGGGGGTCCCTCTTCTTCCACTCTTTTTCCGAGATTCCTCTGCAGTTCATCATCTCTTCGCTCTTTTCTCGTTCTCGCTTCCCCCCCCCCCCCCCCTATCAGGGCCTCTCCTCCCTCTCCTCTCTCTCTCTCTCTCTCTCTCCCTCTCTCTCCTCTCTCTCTCTCTCTCTCGTACCATTGCATGTTGGTAAAAGCTGGGCGTTGCTTGCAGCCGATCCTGACGTCAGACATCCAGTGTGATGGAACAGAAAGTTCACTGGACCAGTGTGAGCGTGTCACTGTCTCCGATTCTGCCGGCTGTGATTACAGTGCTGCACGTGCTGGAGTATTCTGCTACAACGACACAGGTGCGAGAACGGTAGTCACACTATGTGAGAGACATCTAAATAAAGGAAAGATGGATTAGTGGTTAAAATACTTCTTTAAAAAACCAATAAATCCCGGATCTGGGTTTGAATCTCCACTTCGTCAGGTATTTCCGTGGTGACATCTGTCTTAATTGATTAAAAGCCCGTATATTACAATGTTGTATGTAGTAGAACAGAAAATTCAATGTCGACATTTCTCTAAATTGACAAAGTGCCCACATTACAAGCTTTTTTTTTTTATTGTAGGGACAGAGTATACGAGCACTTCAATGTTGCTGACATTTTTCTAAACGGATAAAGTGTCCACAATACAGTCTTCTTTGCTGTTGGACAAAATGTACAGGCGTTTCAATGTTGACTTCTCTCTCAACGAACGAAGTACCAGTGCCATATCATAAGGTTGGTAGTTGTCAGAGAAAGAATGTTTTGACGATTCTCAAAATGACCACCGTGCTGTAGAATATCCGTTTGCAAAACGAAAAGAAACGGTGCCCATCTTAAACTACGAATTTTCCTTTGTGCAGGGTGTAGTATTACTCGCAGAGTTTCGTCCTATTATTAGCAACTGCTTTCTGTTTGTAAAGAAATGAAAACTAAGACGGGATGTGTGCTGGTGAAGAAGAAGAAGAAAGAGGAGTAGGTGGAGGAAGTGAGAGAGAAATAGAGAAGCAGAGAGAGAGAGAGAGAGAGAGACAGAGAGAGAGAGAGAGAGAGGTTATTCACTAGAGACTACTACTAGCCTTCTATGAAAAAAGGGAGAGCGTTAGGATACCATATGTTAGATCGACGGGTCTGTCGGAGACACAGAGGGATACATACTTAAAAAAAAAAAGTTAACACTGTATATATTATAATAAGCAACAGTATCACTTACCTCCTCAGCGCTTAAACTCCGTGTTTCGCATGCAGTTGATAACAGTATGAGTGCGTCTTATGTCAAAGTTCGTTGGCATGTTCTCTATGTAGCTAACAAAGTGTAACTACGTCTGATTTCAGTGCTCCAATGACATATTGTGTACACAGTTAACAAGTGTATAGCTTGCATCAGAGCTGAAGTGGCACATTCTGACTGTAGTTCACAACAGTAAATCCATGTTCCGTTCCAGTATTTCTGCTGCATATTCTGCGTACTGTTAACAACGGTATAACTATGCCTTATTTCACTGCATATTATGCACACAATGCATGCACGACAGTATACGGCTATGTTGTATTTGATTCTTTAAATAGCAGGTGCTGTGTACATTGCCAGACTATCCAGAAGAGTAGGCTGGCAGGTCGTTTGACAGAACGTGTTCTCATGTGGGCTTGAAAAACCTCTTTGAGGCACATAGTTGGGACTCTGATATTGCAAAGGAAAGATTTCTTTTCTTTTCTTTTCGTTTTTCTTTGCTGTCCCTTCTTCTGTTCCCACCTCAGTGGCATTGCACCCACGCCACTCATTCCGATACCCCCGTCCCCGTCCACAGTCACAGCCCGCCCAGCCCGGCCCAGCCCGGCCCAGCCCCGGCACCGGCAATCTACAGGGAGCAGTCGATATCAAGTCGTCAAGAGGCAACCCACTGGAGGAGACGTTACACTGCTGCCGACTCGCTTCGATGTTTTCCGTGTAGCCTGTTCTGATCCAGCATACGCAGGACACCACCTACTGAGCGCCATGCTGATGACAATAATTGCTTAGTCACGGAGCCGGCGTGATTGAGCTCTCCCTCCGGGGGGCGCCACCACCGTCCAACGACAGCCCCTATGAATTAGCCGATACCGGAGTCCTTGACCAAATCAAACCAAGGCCTTAGACATGGAGATGACATTGAAATTGAGGTCACCATGAGAGCAGGGCATGAAGGGCCACAAATTTGAGACTTTTTTTCTAATATGCTGATTGATGAGAATGAGGATAATGCCACGGGTTTCCATTCCGGTGTGAGACTACATGACAGGGCTGTGATCTATGCTTACTTTCATAATATATACTGGCGACAGTCCGACGCACGAGAGATATAGACACGTGCAGATTAGGAAATTTAAGCAATTGTTAGAGACGGATCCAATTACTGGATGAAGCTCGACTGTATGGCCCCAGTCTTCCCGACTGAACTCGTACTAAATTCAACTCGGGGTAAAAACCGGTCGGGGCAGAAAAATCACACATTTCTGTGATGGGAATCAAACTCACGACATCCCGGCCTGGAATCGGCGACGCTGACCACTCCGCCACAGCGTCTGGTTGCAGGGAAAAGATTACAATGAGGGACAGCTCTGGTTCTTCCTGATTCACTTTGCCTGAATGTCTTTAACCCTGATGGCAACTCCTACAGAGTCTGTCGAAGGCATTGTGTTCTAGGTGATTCTGTCCCGTGGCAGTTCTTAAAGTTGGTCTTCAGACACAGCTGTCACGCCGTTCGTGTTAATCTGGCTGGAGAGGAGCGTATAAGGAATTCTGCTGTCTTCCATGCAGAAAGCATGCCATGTCCATTGAAACCAACTTTTTATTACTAGATACCTGATGCTGGGATGTCCAAAATATTCCAGAACACGAAGGTTAGCAACAACTGTTTTGCCACCCGATGTTTCAGATTTCAGACGGTAAACGTTGCTGATTTGTTCCACTTGTTGAATACGCCATTTATAGAAGGTCCACGTCTCACAGCCGTACAACAGAGCATTTGGGACCACAGTTGTGAATCCAGCTCTTCTTGAGGAGAGTTTGATGCCATGATTTTTCCCATAGTTTCTCACTTAGCCTGCCAAAGTCAGTGCTTGCATACGCAGTTTGTAGTATCACCTTGGTGTCCAGAGATCTTAAGCTGCTAACAGTCTTGCAAGGGTAGCAGAACTTTTTCACGATCTTAAATTCTGTGAAGTTGATGACAACGAGTAGAGGAAGTGGAGCACTGGTAGCCTCTGAAGATCGGGGCAGAAACATGGTCTCAGTCTTGCAGAGACTAACAGTGAGATCAAAATCTGCAGGCTGAAGCAAACAGGTAAAAAATGAAGTGGATGCCCTCATGAGTGTTTGCGGCCTGTGCATGGTTGTCCACGAAGATTGAGTCGAGCAGAATGGCTTCAAACAATTCGTTCTGGCCTTAGGACACCGCAGCTTTAAAAGTTTGCCATTCTTGTAAAGCCCTCCCGTGAAAGTCTTCTTTTAGCACTTTCGGGGGAAAATGTAGTGGTGAAAGATGTAGCTCCATTTTTAACCATGAATATTCCCGTTATTCTATGCCCTGACCAG
>JADBJO010007272.1:17500-22500 GCA_016801955.1 Conus betulinus
CATGTGCTGGGACCACTTTCAACTCAGTGCTACCAGCAGGAATTGGGTGAGGCCGGACACAACTTAACACCAGTGCTTTTGTCCAGTCAACTGAATGAATGTGAATTGCACGTAACCCAGTGTTTTCAGTCATTCATGTGAGTCGATGTCAGATACAGATGACCCAGTATTTCCTGTCAGTCGTGTGAATTGATTTCAGATGCAGGTGACCCAGTATTTCCTGTTAGTCGTTTGAATCGATTTCGGATGCAAGTGACCCAGTGTTTTTGGTAAGTCATGTGAGTCGATGTCAGATACAGGCGACCCAGTATTTCCTGTCAGTCGTGTGAATTGATTTCAGATGCAGGTGACCCGGTATTTAGTGTCAGTCGTATGAATCGATATCAGATGCAGGTGACCCAATATTACCTGTCCGCCATATGAATCGATGTCAAAGGCAGGTGAACCAGTATTTCTGGTTAGCCATGTGAATCGGCCGCGTCTGATACCTAGTGTTTCTGTATAGGAAGGGTTGAATCAAGCGGATCAGTGTCAGATACAGTTGGGGTCATTTTTGTTTCAATGTTTACGTCATTAATATATTGAAAACAACAAATATTTGGTATTTGTCTTGATGCAGAAACTGTTTCTGAGAAAACGGGAAGAAAAGACAAAGTTTATGTTCAACTGTAATGCTCTTGAGCAGATGAACGGTTCTTCCCAATAGCGAGGAAGTTGCCAGAATTCTGCCAGTGATGTAATCAGACACACACACAAACATGGCACACACACTTACTTATATACATATTTATATTATATCATTATACTATATATATATATATATATATATATATATATATATATATATATATATATATATATATATATCGATACATAGAACAGACTAGTCTCGATTTGTCTTCACTCTGTTTATCACCCACTTCAACTTCCATACAAACAAGATAGACCGGAACATTCTCTGAAAGGGCCAGAGGTTAGCACGTGAACTATTTTCTCACTGCGCGCTGCAGTTCACTCCACCCACTGCAAATAGTGATGCATTGAGATCAGTAATCACCTTGTGCGCCACGTCACAAAGAAAAATATGAAAATACAACAACAACAAAAACACACTAAGGAGTCTGCTAAGTCGTCGTTCATGACACTCCCATACCTCGTCTTTATCCCTAAACCTCATGCTTCATTTGTTAAAATTAACCTTGCCTTCATAGTTGGCAGGTGAGTTGCTGCGAATACGGACAAGTCCAATGCAATGACGTTTTCCTCAGATAGATATCCAGATATCTCTTCATGGGTATCGTTGGGGCGTGCGTTGTTTCTGCCGTTGTGACGTGTACTGCTCGACGGTTATGACATGTATTGATTTATTGTTACGACATGTATTAATCAACTGAGGTGACGTGTATTCCTTTACTGTTACGACACGTATTGATCTACTTTTATGACTTGTGTTGATAAATTGTTATGAAACGCATTGAATTTTATAATGACATATATTGATCTACTGTTATTACATTATTGTTGCTATGATATATTCTTATAACATGTATTGGTCCACTGGTGTGACATGTGTTGATCTGCTGTTATAAAATGAATAGATAGGCTCCCGTGACATGTATTGATTTATTTTCTATGTATCTTGATTTACTGCTGGGACATACATTGATCTACTGTCGTGAAAAGTCTTGATCTACTTTGTGACATACATTGGCCTACTGTTATGACACACTGACTACCTCTTATGACATATCGATCTACTCTTATGACAGGTATCCATTTCCTCTTAGGACGTGTATTGATCTCCACTCAGGACATGTATTGGTTCCTTACAGGACGTGCATTGATTTTCTTTACGACAGGTACTGATCTAGTCTCGTGCTATAATGATTTACTATGTTATTCTCTCATGGCATGTATTGATATTCTTTCGTGACAGGTATTGATCTGGTCACATGACATGTATTGCTATTCTCTCATAGCATTATACATCTATCACATGTTATGTATTTATATTCTCTCTTGACATGTATTGATCGGCTCACATGACGTGTGTCGATCTACTCTTATGACATCTATAGATCTGATTATGACATGTATTGATCTACTCTTGTGGCATCTAACGATTTCCTCTGACATGCGTTGATCGGCTCTCATGACGTGTGTCGATCTACTCTTATGACATCTATTGATCTCCATATGACATGTATTAATGTACTCTGATGACGCCTATCGAACTCCTCTATTACGCATATCGATAAGTTCTCATGACATGTGTTAATCTCTGATGAGATGTATTGATCTGCATTCATGACGTCAATGGATACCCACTTGGTGTATGTCAGTATGCCGTCTCATGACATGTCTTAATGAACTGTTCCAGCGATCACAGCCCTGCGTCTGGCAGACGGTGGCACCAACAGTTCAGGCCGTGTGGAGGTGTTCCTGCAGGGACCTGACCAGTGGGGCACAGTGTGTGATAATGATTGGAATGATGTGGATGCCACTGTCGTCTGCAACCAGCTGGGTTATGCCACGGGCAGAGCCGTCACTGGGGCGGGGGTGTTGGCTTTGGCCTCCTCTCCTGATCTTCACACTCACAGAGTTCAACTCAGACAAGATAGTCTGTCTCAGGAAATGCTCCGGTAGTGCGTGCCATTTTGCTCCAGTTACCTTTAGTGCTTTCATCATCGCTCGTCAAGAGTTTCAAACACAAGCAAACACAGAAACTTTCACGCACCTATACTCCCACACTGGAAAACACATGTGCTTGTTTTATTTGTGAAAGCTAAAATGTACGCTGGTTAAAAGAGAACTATGCGTTTTGGTACTAAAATTCAAACTGTAAGGTTAACTGTCTACAGCAGAAGTGAATCCAAGTATTTAACTAATTAGAAAAAAAAAACGTGGAAAGGCTTCACGAATCATAGAGAGACACCGTATCTCTTGATCTATTCATGTACCTCGGTCTCATCTTTGGAACTATCTTACAGTGCTTTGATGAAGGCTGAATGCCCCTTAGGCGCTGTTTTCCTTTCCCCGAAATCTTAGTCCTATTCAGATAGCAAGAAACGTCACCTTCTCAGAGTCCAGCACTACACACACACGCACGCACGCACGCACGCACGCACGCACGCACGCGCGCGCGCGCGCGCACACACACACACACACACACACGCACACACACACACACACACACACACACACACACACACACACACACACACGTAGATAGATAGATAGATAGATAGATAGGTACAAGATCCATGTTTCTCCTTTATGTCGGTTTTTTTTTATATTTAGCTCCATGTTTCTCTTTATGTCGGTTTTGGTCTCTTTAAAATAAAATCAGCTGTAACTTTGGAATGTTTACACTGCAGGTTTGGCGAAGGCCAAGGTGAAGTCTGGATAGACAGCGTGGGCTGCCGAGGTAACGAAACACGACTCCAGGATTGTGGATTCAGCGGATACAATGTGCAGAACTGTTGGCACTCAAGCGATGCTGGAGCTGTCTGTTCAGGTTCGTACTTCCCAATATAGAAAGTGTAAAAGAACCTCAATGCAAAGTAAATAATGTACGCCTATTGTGCCATTGCTGACTTGTGTGATTGTTAATTTCCTTTATAGCTTGAGCGAATTGATTATTGAACTATTGGTCATGAATTGAAATCCAAGCAAGCGAAGGAGATTTAACAGAGAAATATGACACAAACAAGGGAGGCAGTATTTTATAATCAATTAAAGTTGAGACATTGTGGAAACAGTATGGAGCAGGCCGTGAATGGGGATGCTATACTCTAGCCATCCAGACTTTTCCCAAATAGTCGTCGTCATCTTGTGTTTACAAAAGGGATAACGTTTATCTTATTTGACGGTACCAAGTTGGATTTCATGTTTGTATTAAGGGATATTCGTCGTCAATCTCATGTTTGTATAAGGGATAAAGTCTATTTTATGTGACGTACTGGAATTACTTGGTAACTGTTATTGAGGAAACAAATCAGTCAGTTTGACCAGCCGCCGTGGCGAAGTGGTTAGCGTCGCGGACTCCCGGCTGGGAGGTCGTGGGTTCGATTCTCATAAGAGTCATGTGGGGATTTTTCTGCTCCGACCGGCTCCTACCCAGAGTTGAGTCTGCTACGGGCTCGGTTGAAAAGACTGGGACCACACAGTCGAGTTTTTTTCCGCTTAATGGATGCGTCTCTGAGAGTGTTGCTCAAATTTCCTGACCAACACTGCAGGTGTCTGTATCTTTCAGGCTTGGTTGAAGCCGGGATATACCATGAAAGGATGGGTGGAGTGCAGCCCTGTCATGCAGTCTCAGACCGGAATGGAAATCCGTAGCATGATCTTAATCATCCTCATTTGCATCGATCAGCATAAAGAAGTGTCAAATTCTATGGCCCTTCACGCCCTCCTCTCAGGGTGACCTCAGTTTCTATGTCTTCTCCACGTCTGTGGCCTTGGTTTAGTTTCGTCGGAGTCACCGGTATCGGCGAGTCCATAGGGGCTGTGGTTGGACGGAAGTGGTGGCACCCTCCGGAGGGAGAGCTCACTCATGCCGGCTTCGCGCGAATAAGCAATTATGGTCGTCAGTAGGGGGCATAGTAGGTGGTGTCCTGCGTATATTGGATCAGAACAGGCGCCACTGAACACCACCGAAGTGACTCGGCAGCCGTGCTCTGGTGAGTTGCCTCTTGATGATTTGACATTGACTACTCCCTGTGGATTGCCAGTGCCGGGACTGCGGTGGGACTGACCGGGCTGCGCCTGAGGACGGGTTGTTGGAATGAACAGCGTGGGTGCAATGCCACTGAGGTGGCACAGAAGATGGGACAGAAAAAAAGTTAGATCAGGCAGTTTAATTTGCTGTTTCATGTTGCTTCACTTGCTTGATGCGCCATGATTTATAAACTTTCCTGTATTTCATTTGGCAAGATTAGTCCATAAAAGCCAGTTAGTCAGAACCACACCCCAGTTGAAACTTTGCTACACACCACAGT
>JADBJO010007272.1:27500-30000 GCA_016801955.1 Conus betulinus
CAATACAGGCAGGCACACAGCTTTGACTATCTAGAGCATACCAGAGTAGCGAGGGCAGGAGCCTTCATGATGCTTTTTTTTTTTGTTTGAGCATGCTCAGCCACCCTCTCTCAATCTCAAGATCTGTCATGTAATATGTCAACTTTGCTATGCGTCACACACACATGAATCATTTTCCCTGCTGCTGGAACTCCTGTGCTCTCACCCACTTCAGTGCACTGGCCGTGAATGCGCATTTATTTGCCGTGGGAGATGCAAAATGTCTCTCTCTCTCTCTCTCGGTCTCTGTCTCTCTCACCACGTATAGACAGGTAGATATTTGTATTTCTGTCTGTACATCTATATACAAAGGTATACAATAGACAGATGTGTACATAAGAGAAAGACAGACAGGTCTATCTGTCTCTGTGTTGTGTGTGTGTGTGTGTGTGTGTGTGCGTGCGTGCGTGCGTGCGTGCGTGTGTGTGTGTGTGTGTGTGTGTGTGTGTGCGCGCGCGCGTGTGTTTGTGTTTTTGTGTGTGTTTGTTGATAGGTGAGAACATGATATTCTCAAAACGGCTTACACATAAGAAACGAACAACGGGAGCGTTGTTTTTGCTTTGGGGGGTGCACACGCAATTCTGCACACGCACACACACGTAGTGTGGTCTCAAAAAACTTAGCGGATGTGGTGTAGTGTATATGGACTAGTCCGCACGCAGTGACGCCTCCTTGATGAAACTGAACTGTGTGTGTGTGTGTGTGTGTGTGTGTGTGTTCAGCATTTTTATTCATGATAAGTAACGTAGCCCAAGAAAGAATCTGAATATATACAATGGTGTAGGTTAAAGACAGTATCTGATTGTGTTGTCATGTTTATAATACGGTCATGTCAGTGCGCCAGTATATCTGAACGGGGACCATAATAGAAGGAACAGCCAGCCACGGCAAGCACGCTTCACCGAGCAATTGTGAACTTACGAGCAGGACCGGTTCAACAGTCGCCGGGAAAATTAATTTCCGGTCATGGAGTATGTTAATGGCCTGGCTGAGAGGTGGGGAATACTTGCGAATTAAGAGAAGGAAAAACACCTTAGTTTTCTGAACAAACCAACCGATGAAATGTGAATAGATAGTATTGTTTGTAATGTGTCACAGTGTGCGTGAGCGTGTGGTGTGTGTGTGTGTGTGTGTGTGTGTGTGTGTGTGTGCGCGCGCGTGTGTGTGTGTGTGTGTGTGTGTGTGTGTGTGTGCATGTGTGTGTAAAATAGATACAAAAAGACAGAAACAGACCGAAGTATTGTCTAAACAAGCCAAGATACAAATAGATATACAAGTCAGTATTTATTTTTCAAAAGAAAGAAAGGTCTTTAAATACGCAACGTAAAGTTTTCTACAGATGTTAATGCTCTTATCTTACAATTGACAGAAAACCTTTTGATTGTAGTAGCACGCATTAAAGTCATCCCACGTCTAGAGGACACGGCGATCCGATAAAAGTCTATTCCGATTGGCTAATAATATTAACTTAGAATAAATGTGCCTTCTTCGGCAGACGACAATTTATTGTACGTGGTGCATCCGTTCTTTCATTGTTTTTTTCCGTCAGTAGTCATTTGTGATGAGAAAGGTACTTGTCTTATTGCCTTCTGACCAAAAGTGGCAGAAAAAGTCTCCTGTCAAATTGAATTAAGCACGAGCAGTTTTTGATAGGTATACTTCAATTCGTATACGAATTAAACTGAGTGAGAACATCTACACGTCTTTCATTGTCAAATCAGTCTGAGGCATATGTGAAGTCAGTAGAAAGCAAACAGAACTGACAGTGGTGAAAAGTCCGTTTGTTCTGTGTGTCGGTCTGTTTGCGTAGATATTTAGGAATCAACTATTTGCCTTCAAGAGCCATTTTTATTGCAGGTTTTCCTGAGTCAGTCTTAAGTCTGATTAGCTAATCTCTCATTAGATTTTTTTCCTTTGCTGTCAGGCCACTTATTTGTAAATCAGCCAGACAAACGGCACAAGGCAGGAGAACCATCCCTCTCGGACCGTCGTCTGAAAGTTAACTTGAACTATTGTTTGATTCTATCTTCTGAACGCCCGGAATCCTGCATATGACTGTGTTCATGACCCAAGTTCCAAAAGAAATTCAATGACCACCCCAGTTCCTTTCCACCCTTGGGAATTTGTATTCTTCCCCATTTGAACAATGCAGCTATAGACGTTGGAGTAGTTTGTGATTTATCCAAGTTTCCCGATGACTCTGAGATCCGGTTTGATTAAGCCTCGCACCGGAAATATACCACTAGTTCATTGGCAATGCAAAGCATCGGCAAGTTCAGGTGATGAATTGACGGGTTGGTGTTCTTCCCTGTTATTTTCTCAATAATGTTCCAGACCTTTTTCTTGGATGATTTAGATGTCAGCCTGGAGCAGAAGTTTCTCCAAGACTGACGTTTGCTGATTTTAAAGGTGTGTCTCGTTTTGGCTCGGATGTTTCGATGGGCTCGAGCGTTGGGAGCTG
>JADBJO010007272.1:35000-37500 GCA_016801955.1 Conus betulinus
GAATATAATATAACTAATTTCTTGATAAATCCCGTCGCTCCACAAACAATATGCAAAGCGTAGCAGCAGTTCGCAACTGAAGAAAAGACTTGAATAGATTTGAATATGGATTTCTCTAATAACACACAACCCCCTCTATTCCTCCTCCCCTCCTACAACCTCGATCTTTGTTCGCATCTCTCCCGTTTTCGTAGATTTGATCAGGTGAAGGAGATCCAGTGATGCTAACAGTTCAAGATTCATTAAATGAAGATGATTGTACAATAGCAAATGAGGAAATTGTAGTAGCCGTAAAATGTCTGAAATATGGTTACGTATGGACAAAATATTCACAGAACCCTTGAAATATGGCGGAGATGAAATAAATCGATAGCTTAGCTGTCATCCGCAACACAGTTTGGTACACTGCAGAGTGGCCTATGCCATGGAATTAATTGTTCATTCTCACCCTACCCGAGAATGGAACTTTCTATCATTGCCGAAACCGCCGCGCTATCACTTTGATCAGCATGCCAGCGAAGTCATGCTCAAAATCGTTCAAAACTGATTACAACCGCAAATGGATCAGGGAGCTGGCATGGCCGAGGGTTTTGCAGTTTCTTAGATCCGGTTTGTGTTGGTCATGGAAGACATCTGAAAGAACTTATGAGGTAAACAGGCTCAGCAGACATGGAGAATGGATACCAATCAAACAATATAGAGATTACAAATGCGCATAAAGAGGACAGTGCGCCAAGTCATATGTACATTAGCATCATTTCTGTATAAACAGTTAATGGCATATGTCCAAAAACAGTTTTTTTTTTTAAAGAAGGAACAAAAACACAAAAAACAAAACAAGCAAGCAAGATAAACATAGACGCGTACATAAGTTTAGACAACGGAAAAAAAAAGTGGAAAAAAAAAAAAAGAGTGACATCATCTTTTGCGAGATTTAACAACTTACTGTTTCCTCTCCTTCCTCACTCTCTCCATTTCAGAGGGAGGTTGTGAAAGAAAGAAGACTGGGCATATGAAAATGTGTATTAGATCAAGAGCTTAAGGAAGTGTTTCTTGAAGAATCATTGGCCTGTAGTTGTTCCATGTAGCATGAAAATGGTTTAGATTGTTGTTGACTTTAGCATTAAACAATTCGATTTTATATATCTATTGCTCAATTGACTCTGAAAAATTGAAGCATTTGGTCTTTGTGTTTTGATTTTGCACTATATATATATGA
The DNA here is from genome assembly GCA_016801955.1 of Conus betulinus. NCBI lineage: Eukaryota > Metazoa > Mollusca > Gastropoda > Neogastropoda > Conidae > Conus > Conus betulinus. The sequence goes on from JADBJO010007272.1 coordinate 36,220, forward strand.
AGTTTAGCTAGCATAATAATGAAATCAAAAACTGTCTCTGTTTTCACACGTTGATCTATTCCAAAAATAACGATATCTCGTGTGATTTTGATATTAGTTGTGTTTCGACATTTTTCATTAAATAACTTTTCAACTTCTGTCCAAAAAGTTTGAGCGTGGTTGCACATCCATAAAAAGTGTTGGACCGAATCTCTCTCTTCGTTACAAAAAGTACAACTTGTCGTGTTTGTTAAGCCCATAGCATTTAAGACATATTTGTACCAATAATTCTGTGTATGATTCGAATTTGTAGCCATTTTAATTTTATATCTTTGATTTTGTGGACATGAGTAAATACTTTATTCCAATGGATTTCAGAATTCAGTTGTTTAGCCATTTGTAGCAGCAATTTGGCTTGCGCTCATCTTGAATGAAAATTTCATAGAACTGTTTGGCTCCTTTATTTTCCTTCATAATAGTATTTAAAGCCTTCGGTGTGTTATGACTTATGTCTCTGTTATTATCTATTTTCATACCCGTTTTCCTTATGAATTGTTTCATTGAAGAAAATCCATCCATTGTATGAGATAAAATCTATGGGTGTAGTCAATTAATGCTAAATTCTCTAAAGTTCATAAATTGTCCATTTTTGGTTTCAAAAAGTGTTTTATTGCGAATATCCCTTTCTCGATTAACTTATTTTGCTTGATTACCGCATTTCCTACTTTTATCATGTCATTGTAAAATACGGGTTCAACAAGTAGTTCATTTAATGTCTCGGGTGTCACACAAAGACAAATTCCCGATAGGCTGTAAACGTGTCTTTCCAAAATGAATTAACACTTGTGTATCCAGAACCGTACCCTGGTCCATAATTTTCGATTCTATCACTGAAGGGGTATAATTTTAAAACGATGTTCTTCCATTTATGACTTGTGGTTTTAAGTTTCTTTATCCACAGAAGTTTCAAAGCATTAATGTATTTTTTAATATCAGGTATGTTTAACCACCTTGCTTTACAGTCTTCACTGCTGTTTTCCTGCTTATTCTATCTTGTTTGCCATTCCAAACGAAGCTGAAACACATCTTTTGAAGTTTTTGAATCAAAAGGGGAGGGTTAGGTAGCAAAATCCAGAGGTGTATAAGTTTTGATAGAATAAGGGACTTGAGAACAGCAACTCTTCCGACTGGCGTTATACTTCTCTGAGACCAAATTTTGAATAATGTTTTAACTTCCGAAAATTTGTCATTATAATCCAACGTGTGTGGTCTCTTGGGCTGCCCGCTTTGCCTCACCCCAGG
>JADBJO010007272.1:42500-57500 GCA_016801955.1 Conus betulinus
CACTCAATTGCAGTAAATGAATTTCACATTGCTAGTCAGTCAGATACTGGTTGAGGTGAAATACTGTGGTCGAGTCACAAACTTTATGAGTCACTTTGAGTGTCACAAAGCAAGTCTCTCTTAAAATAAAGTTTAGCAGACTACCCGTTTTGTGTCGCTGTGCAGAAAATTGTATATTGTTTCAAAGCTGAGAAAATATGTGATTTGTTCTTATTTTTAGACTCTTTTATATCAATAAAGTTGTAATTTACAAAAGTATCATACAATGTGTGTTTATATATTGATCAGAAAATCATAGAAGGGGAGGCAGAGGGGGGGGGGGGGGGGGGGGGGGGGGGGGGGGGGGGGGGGGGGTGGATTTCTTTAAATAGACTCATGATGATGGTGTGCTTAAACCGGTGAAGCATTTTTATGTTTCTATGCCACGTTTCCCCTAATAAGAAAATCACCATTTATCTCAATGAAGAAGACAATGAATAGTTTTGAAGTTACAACAGTGGGCTTGTTTAAGTGTATTTACATCCATGGATGATTATTATTGCGATAGATTTATGACGAACACAACCAGTGTGTCTGTCTCGGTTTAACAAACTATTTTGCCAGCATAATTGCTTCTGTGTGTTGTGTGTGTGTGGGTGTGGGTGTGTGTGTGTTGCCACTTTTTAAATTATCACTTTTTCCTACGTTTTATTGATGTGTAAAATAAAAAAGATCACCAGCGAGGGTAACGTGGCATACGGGATGCTGTATTGCAGTAAGAGGTGAGAAATACGCGTTGCCTACGAATCAAGCTGAGCCAGTTTTCATCAGAATATAATCCCCATAAACGTTAGTAGGCATACATAATGGTTTAAAGGAAACTGAAACTTAAGTATTTCATTTTTGCATCTTGAAAAAAGGTTGGCCAGTTGACTGTCAGCTCACAGAGTGAATTGGCGAATAACTAAAAAGGATAATTTCAGAAGTTAGCAACAGCCCCCCCCCCCCCCCCCCCCCCTTCCCCCCCCCCCCCCCCCCCCCCCCCCCCCCCCCCCCCCCCCCCCCCCCCCCCCCCCCCGAATAACTAAAAGGATACATTTCAGAAGTTAGCGATAGCGTACCCCCCCCCCCCTCCCCCCCTCCCCCCCCCCCTTCCAAAAAAATAAATAAATAAAGAAAGAAAGAAAGAAAAAGAAAGAAAAAAGAAAGAAAGAAAGAAAAACGTAAACAAACGAATCACAAGACAAAAACACGACGCGTTTCGACCTCGTAGGTCTTCGGACAAGATACAAAAACACTCAGGACAACGAAAAATGAACGAGTAATCACTTGTCTTCATCCACTTAGGCGCAAGATAGGCGTTGAATATAGTGCGACCAGATTTTATTCATTTTTGTTACCAAAGGATTTGGGTGATGTGCAAGATTACTTGGTTATTTTTTAGGCAGCGATTAGTGGTTATGTTTATTCAAGAGTCGGCTGGTATTATTAGGCACAGAGTAATAATCATCAAAAGCCATTTTTAGGAGAAATCTATGCAAGCAAGCGTGGCGTGTCGAAGTCGCATCGCTACATGTTAACGTTTATGTTCCATAACGGAACGATAAATTTCCCAGATATATATTATTGTTTATTCTCAACCTTACAGCAGCTCTTCTTTTCGATCTTTTTCACTTCCTACATCTGGTCTTGCTCACGCAAAGCGAAAAAATAAAACACAGGCAGCTTTCAGTTTGAAGGTAGGCAGCAGACTATACGAACACGCTGGGTCGAACTGGCTTTTTTCGACTGTTTGATTGTGTTTGTTTTCGGTGAACATTTCAAACTTGTGTCAATTCGAATGGGTTGCCAGTCTCGTCTTATGATCGTCGTATTCAAGGAAACAACACAAAAAGCAGCGAACGTGCTTTAACATATTGTTTGCGGGGTGCGGTGGCGGTAAAGACTAGACCATAAGACAGATAACAAGCGTACATTTGTCACCCACATGCCTATGTCACACGGTTTTGATTGATGGGGTGAAATCGGTTACATGGCTTCACTGTCTGTCAGCGAACAACGGTGGTGGATGTATTCTATTCTAATTCAGAGGTAGCTCGTACCTTTCTCTGGTGGTCTACTTCTTACAGTTCTTAGCCAAAGTCATCCTGAGGGTGGTGATTGATTTGGAATACATTTTGTATTTAAATGGCTTGTCCCTTAGCCAAAGTCCTCTTGAGGGTGGGTGATTGATTTGGAATACATTTTGTATTTAAATGGCTTGTCCCATGTCCATACACTAACATGCACGCGCACACACACACACGCGCGCGCACACACACACACACACACACACACACACACACACACACACACACACACACACGCATACGCACGCATGCGCGCGCGCATGTACACACACACACACACACACACACACACACACACACACACACACACACACGCGCGCGCGCGCGCGCGCACGCGCACGCACACACACTGGCTCACTTTCTCATGAAAATGTTCGTTGAAAGAAAATGCATAGCTACATATCCCTTACTCAGTTTTACTTATTAGCAGTAAAGAATCATCGTCGAGTTACATGCTCAAGACGTTAAGGCAGATAACAAGCGTATATTATTATGCTTTAAATGTTAAATAGCTCAGTTGGTAGAGCGCCGGACTCGTAATCTTGGTGATCATCCTGGGGTTGCGGGTTCGAATGTCCGCCGGGCCGTTTCGGTACGGGGGGGATTTTTCCCTCGAGGTTAACATTGGTTCTGACTCCATTTCCATACAGTCCTTCGAATGAGACTATAAACCGAGGTTCCGTGTGTGAACGCACGCATAATATCTTGCATACACGTAAAATCTCATCACCAACTTTCGGAAGAGTAGGCCAGTTTGGCCGTTGGTATGGATGACACGTTACACATAGCAGGCACCCTGCGAGAGAAATGGATAGAATGATTGAAGTAAGGAAACTTAGTGAACGATATTGACTGGATGACACGGGAAACGACTGAATGAAGCGCCAGCTGGCAGCTCTTCAGTCGGCACTACCCAGGTAGGCAGCCCGTTGTGTAAACGAGTGTTGATTGTAAAGCGCTTAGAGCTTGGTCTCTAGCCGAGAATAGGCGCTATATAAGTATTCATTATTATTATTATTGTTGTTATTATTATTATATATTTTTCATAGTCAAGTCGTGTGCTGTGAACAAAACATCATATACACGTCATGCACAGTTAACAGACATCTAGAGCATTGTAATCTCGTGAACTATGAAACCGCTATGAACAATCAGTTCGAGCATCATACTCATGTCACGCACAGTGAGCAGACACAACATTTAAAGCATAATAATGACTGTACACACAGTTAGAGCATCATAGTCATGTTATCGCAGTGTACAGTTGGTGCATCAGAATCATGCCACGCTCGGTGAACAGATAAAGCATCATAATCTTGTCACGTGCAGTTAATAGACCACTAGGGCATATGATCATGTCACACACAGTGAACAGACAATAAGAGCATTATAGTCATATATTCGCAGTGAACAAAGAAAGCGTCACGATATCGTGTCGCGTGCAGTGAAAATTAGAGCACCACAATTATGTTATGTGCACTGAACAGACAGTGAGAGTGTCAAGATCAGGTCACCCACACGGTGAAGAGGTAGAGCGTTATAATCATGTTAGGCGCAGTGGACAGACAATTAGAACATATCGCACGCAGTGAAAAGACAAAACATCATGGTGATTTGCACAGTGAACGGAAAAGCATCAGGATCAGGATGATCACACCACTCTGAACGGACCACGGGAATACAATAATGATGTGACGCCCATTGAACAGTTAGAACATCATATACATGTGCCATAACATGAAAAGACAAAAAACATCACAAATGGTGTCACGTGCAGTGAACATCAACAAAAAAAAAAAAACCCACCAGAAAGATGTCATACACAGTGAATGGACAACAAGAACATCATAATGAAGTCGCACGCAATGATCAGAGTTTAGAGCATTGTATAACAATGTCGCACATTGAACTGTAAGAGCATCATAATCGTGTTACACACAGTGAACGGACAGAGCATCATGATAATGGTACATCCAGTGAACGGAATATTACTAGCATCATAATGTTGTCACATGCAGTGGGGACATAATCATGTCACATGCTGTGAACGGGCGACAAGGGCATCAAATCATGTCGTTCATAGTGAACGAACAAAACATCATGATTATGCCACACACAGTGAATAAACAAGGCATCATAATCATGTCATGCTTAATATAGACAAGAAGAGCGTCATAATCATGTCACTTGCAGACAGCGGACAAAACATCCTTATCGTGTCCTGCGCAGTGAATGCACAGTTGTGGCATTATTATCATGCTGCACAGTGAACAAAAAAAACATCGTAATCAAGCCACACTCGGTGAACAAGACAGTTCGAGCATCACAGTCATATAGCAAGCGTGTACATTTAGAACACCATAATCATAGTCCACTCAGAGAGCAGACAAACCATCGTAATTATGTCACTGCGGCGAGCAATTTGAACATCAAAATGAAGTCATGCGTATCATTATGCGTAATAAGTGCATAGTGATCATATCGCAGACGGTTTAGGATTTAAGCATCATGGTCAGGTAACACACAATAAAGAAAGCATAAAAAGATTATGTCACGTGCGGTGGAAACACAAAGCATTATAAAACATGTCACGCTCAGAAAACAGACAGAGAATCATAATTACGTCATGTGCATTGAACAGACAACTAGAATGTAAAGTATCATAATAATGCCAAGCCTAAGTTAGTTTCATTCGTAAAGTACCACGTATCGAACCAACTGTAAAGAGATCAAACCATTTGGATATGCAGAAGAATATTGACAACTAGAAAAATCTCTTCGTTGTTAATATTAATTTCATTATAACCATCATCGTTTCTTGTCATCCCATTTTCCGTACCCTGTTGTAGACATTTATGCCTCTCTCTCTCTCTCTCTCTCTCTCTCTCTCTCTCTCTCTCTCTCTAATATCACATTTGTGAACAGACGTAAAACTGAAGTACTACTACACGCACGCACTCACGGGACACACACACACACACACACACACACACACACACACACACACACACACACACACACACACACACACACACACACACACACGCACGCACGCACGCACGCACGCACGCACGCACACGCACACACACACACATACACACAAGCGCATATAAGAGAGAGAGAGAGAGAGAGAGAGAGAGAGAAACGGGCGCATATAGGGAGACACCCATGGAGAAGGACAGCGCAGGGAACGAAGAACACGGTTTCGTTATCACAGAACTGGACATTGGTTAAAACATGAAGACTGGGGGAAGAAACCCTAACACGCGACGAACCGGATTTGCTGTAATATTGATAATGTTGATACTTTTATAAGGCTTGTTCATACTCTTTACTTTTTTCACAACGATTGTTGAGATGAAGTTAGTATAAACTAGTAAATACTAAGTTAGTATAAAAGAGTTTTTCAACCATGTGCCAGCAGTGTCTGTAAAACAGTTTTGTATCATTTAAAAAGTAACGCTGCGTGGTGCAATCACAATAAAATATATTCTTATCAAATGTTGGGACTTTCATTATTTTTTATTAGATATAAAACACACTACAGTAGGCTGCATGAAAATCTTGTTTAGGTATGTCCCAACTGATGCCAATTTTTAGTTTCTGGAAAATATTTTCAAAATTCCATTTGATCAAAGATTTCTACAGAAGAAAGGTTTTAAAGCAACTTCATTGTTTTCAGAAAGTCTGTTTCTATTAGTTGTGTGTATTTTTTTTAAATCTATGTTAGGAGTTGACATCTATGAGGTGACGGCCATAATGCGATCCTTTGAGGGATAAGCAGCATGAATTGAAAATTGATTTTAATAGAGTTGTCAAAGTCATGGAAATATTAGTTGAGACGAATCTGTTGGTTGAGTTGTAGAATATTCATCACAGTTATGTAAATGTGTAATGAAGATTTATAGATTGTCATAATGTAAATGGAATTGTGATGAGGCCTTCTAATCATTGTACTACGATTTTTGCGAATAGTGTGATGATACTATCGATATCATGATACGATGCGAATATGATGATAGTATACTGGATAATGATGGAGTTACTATGGATTTGATGAGGTTTGTTAGCAACAGTAATTTTAAATAGTTGTGACGAGTTTTTGCTAGTATAAATGATATTTATGGTTGTGACAGAGTTGATAAATCAGATTAAATTCATGACTGGGATGAGGTCTGTCGCTTTCATTATGGTAATTGTTGTGATGATATCTATTTATAGTTATGACGAAATTTGTTAATATCGATAATGTAGATGTTTATGTCATTCCTATAAATGGTCGTGATGAAGTTTGTTAATAGTGATATTCTAAATGACTGTGACCTGTGACATCAGTAGAGGATAAAGAGATTTGTTGATCATGTCAATGGTTGAGACGAGGTTGGTTAACATTGATAATTGTAACGGTTTTGATTATTTTTGTTCATACTTATGGTTGTAACTTGTAAAAAGGCTGCTTCATATTAATAATGACACTGCATCTGAAACGGTTGTCAATATTGATCACCATAATGGGTTGTGACAGCATTCGTTGATATGGATAAGATCAGTTGTTGTGACTAGATTTGAAGCCACGACCTTGAAGCCACTATTAGTGGCACTTACCCACTGTGGCACGTTAGCGGGAACTGTTTGGAAGGTCTGCCAAGACAGTGTCAGAATAAGAACGAGCGACGTATACGTTGCGGGCGGGAATAGTAAAAACCCGGGATCGAAAGTGTCAGACAAGCGTATGCATTACACGCCCATGATCCAAACAGTGCGACAAGCACTTCGGTCCTGTAGCTCCTGTCTCGGACGGCAATAAATTACAACGCTCAAGTCGAGACGCATTTTGAAAACAATGCAAGGCTCACAGTGATCGGGACTCTGCAGTCCGCCCCCTTGATTTCCATTGCTAATGAGCTCGACCCCTCGTCCTGAGTGCAAGCTGTTTTGTTGCGTGATTAACCTTAACAAGAGTAGGCCTACATGAAGGCACGTCCTGGTCCTAGTCTATACCATCGTCATGGCTGACATCGGGACACAGTAGATACGGATAGTGGGGGTGGGGGTGGGGAAGGAGGTATTAAAAAAAAAACCTGTCGACCCATTTATTGCTCGTATTGTACGCACAAGCTCATGCCCTGGCATACTCTTTATAAGGTCCAGAACACCACAGTCTGCTTTAATTGCTCGCCTGTTGGAGGGGAGTGTCGTGTGTTCAGGCTACCGTTGGTGTTTGTGTCATTGGGGTAGATTGCCTTCTATACAGTAGACTGAGGGTGTCTAAAGTCACCAGAGAGATGCGTGTGGGTGTCGGGGTGTGGTGGTCATCCCTGCTGACATTGTCCGCTCTGGTGGCCCCCTCACAGCAGGTGATTGTGGGCGGTAAGTGTGTTCCCCTCTGCAGACAGCAATCTGAATCATACCAGATAGTAGTGCCACAGGTCAGAGTATGTAACCGTTTAACGCCTTCTGTGAGATATGATTTTTATTATTACAGTCCTGAGTGCAACTGCTCAATTTCAAGTGCTGGAACATCCGAGTGACTTGAAACTATTCTAATTTCATTTCAATTATCAGATTTTTGCATCAGATTGTTGCAGTGTTGAGTTAGGTCTTTGAAAGTTTTTGTTGTTGTTGCATAACCCGGCCTACGCGGTCTGTGTTAGACATAAGCACAAAAAAAAACTGTTATAACAGCGAGTCTGGACCAGATGCAAAACCCAGAAATGAGATTACTCGAAGTAAGCGATATTGAAAATAAGCGATTTCAAATCATCCATTAATTTGTAACAAAGAGAAAGAGCGCCTTTGTTCGGGCATCAGAGACGCTTGAAAGTGCGGTTCTGAAATGAAACGATCGTTAGTGTGTATTTCTTTCTCTTTCTTTGTCACATAATTCTAACTCCATTTTCATATCCCATTATCTTCACCTTAAGTGGAAACATTATCACACACCTCATTGTAGTACCGTCACTAGCGCTTTCACGCATGAGCAGGCCCAGCAAAATTACCAACCATATTCGCATACAGGATACAAACGTAAATAGCTATTAAACATTTTGAAAAATAGAGAGGCGAAACCAGCAAGACGGATGTGCGATGCACTGGAAAAATATCTAAGCCTACTGAAAGCACTCTCGGTCAACTTTGGAGAGATATTTCTACCGGCTAGATTATAAGCTTATGTTGAAAAGACAACACTGTTCAGATGACGTTTGTACGGTTAACGATGCACTCATTGTACCTTAGTGACAGTGCGTATCAGACTTACAAAGGGGAAGAAACCTACCTCCGTCCACAACATTGTGTGGCCCTTGGCAGGGTGCAGTATCTCCAACTTCGCCACCCACCCTTTCTCCATACGTACTGCTCATTAATTAACTGTTCAAATTACTGATTAGATTTTGAACTGTGGAAGAAAACGTCTGTATCCATTTCCAGTCTTGTGGCACAATGCTAAATCTCTCTCTCTCTCTCTCTCTCTCTCTCTCTCTCTCTCTCTCTCTCTCTCTCTCTCTCTCTCTCTCTCTCTGTTTGTCTTGCGCGCGCGCGAGCGTGTGAATCTAAGAATATACGGTGATGTTCACTCGTCTGTTTCGCGAAGTTTGCATCTTTTCTTTATCCTATTGTGAAAGAGGGCAAGACGAAAAGTCACAGAGGCTACAGAATACGCTCCATAATTTAAGATTGTGTCCCCCCCCCCCCCCCCATTTCCCCCCCCCTCTCTCTCTCTCTCTCTTCTCTCTCTCTCCCACACACCCCTCTCCCCCACTCTTTCTCATTCTATCTGTATGTTTGAGTGTATCTCTGTGTGTGTGTGAGTGTGTGTGTGTGTGTGTGTGTGTGTGTGTGTGTGTGTGTGTGTGTGTGTACTCGTATACAATCATTGATTCGCTCATTCTTCGGATGTACGGTGACGCCATATAAGACACAGCAGTTTTAACCTTACAACCGTTACTAACAGCTATAACGGCCCACAACGGTAAACTAAAACATGGGGCATTATTCGTGACCCATAATGAACATAACTGCTAATTTTCACAAAGATCGGCTGAGTGCTTTCTGAGACATTCAATAAAGAAGAAAAACCGTTACAGCCGTTAGTAACGGCTATAACGGTATAAACTAAAGCATTGGCCATTATCCGTGATCCATAATGAACATAACTGCTAATTTTCACAAAGATCGGCCGAGTACTTTCTGAGATATGTTATAAAAAAGAAAAACCGTTACAGCCGTTAGTAACGGCTTTAACGGTAAACTAAAACATCGGGCATATTCGTGACCAATAATGAATATACGTGCAAATTTTCACAAAGATCGGCCAAGTACTTTCTGAGATATGCCATAAAGAAGAAAAACCGTTACATGCCGTTACAGCCGTTAGTAACCGCTATGACGGTAAACAAAAACATTGGGCATCATCCCTGATCCATAATGAGCATACCTACAAATTTTCAGAAAGATCGGCCAAGTACTTTCTGAGCTATTCCATAAAGAAGAAAAAGCGTTACAGGCCGTTACAGCCGTTAGTAACAGCTATAACAGTAAACAAAGACATCGAGCATTATTCGTGACCCATAGTGAACATACCTACAAAATTTTCAGAAAGATCGGCCATGTACTTTCTGAGATATTCTATAAAGAAGAAAACCCGTTACTGGCCGTTCGTAACGGCTATAACGGGGACAACTAAAACATCGGGCATCATCCGTGTCCCATAATCAACATACCTGCAAATTTTCACAAAGATCGGCCAAGTATTTTCTGAGATATTCCATAAAGAAGAAAAAAGCGTTACAGGCCGTTACAGCCAATAGTAACGGCTATAACGGTTAACAAAAACATCGGGCATCATCCCTAACCCATAATGAGCATACCTACAAATGTTCACAAAGATCGGCCATGTACTTTCTGAGATATTCTATAAATAAAGAAAAAAAACCGTTACAGGCCGTTACAGCCGTTAGTAACGGCTATAACGGGGTAAACTAAAACATCGGGCATCATCCGTGTCCCATAAATGAACATACCTGCTAATTTTCACAAAGATCGGCCAAGTACTTTCTGAGATATTCCATAACGAAGAAAACCGTTACAGGCCGTTACAGCCGTTAGTAACGGCTATAACGGTAAATTAAAACGTCGGGCATCATTCCTGACCCATAATAAACATACCTACATATTCTCAGAAAGATCGGCCCAGTAGTTTTGTCTGGAGCGAGTGGAACACATTTTGACCACGGACGGACGGACGGACGGACAGACACACAGACAGCATTTCTTCGTTCCCATTCTAAAGTACTCCGTGTTCTACAAGAACTGGGAGTACAAAAAAGAGAGCAGAGTTTATTTCACGTTTCGAATGTACAATTGTTTCGGTATTCTTGAGAGAGAGAGAGAGAGAGAGAGAGAGAGAGAGAGAGAGAGAGAGAGAGAGAGAGAGAGAGAGAGAGAGTTATCATTTAGATTCGATTTATTTGAATCGTAGTTTTATTTCAGCTTGCACAATAAACCTTTTAGCACAGTTTGAAAAATAATTTATGATCAGTTTTATTCAACACAGGTGATTTTTTTTCCACTCTAGTTTGGCTGGGTTTGCTATATCGCCCAGCCGCCCATGTCTGAGATCAGCCTAGCAATAACGTATTTGACGGCGTTAACTCATTCTTGCTCAGTCTGTCAGTCCGTCTGCCTTCCTGCCTGCCTTCCTGTCTGTGTGACTGTCTATTTTGTGTGTGTGTGTGTGTGTGTGTGTGTGTGTGTGTGTGTGTGTGTGTGTGTTTCACGTATACAATCACTGATTAGCTCATTCTTTGGATGTACGGTGACACCATATAAGACACAACAGTTTTAACCTTAACTATAGATACTCTTTTTGTTGTGTAACTCCTACACAGTACTTAGTACGAAGACGTTTGTCTTTAAGCCTGGCTTGGATTTAGTGAATCAGTTGTGGGGTTGTTTTTTTTTTTGGAGACAGAAGTAGCGTGTGATTAGAGCACGTGGACACATCGGCATGTGGTCACATCAGTATGTAGCCATCTGGTTCATGTATCTGGTGCTTGTCAGGTTTGTGAGAAACTAAACTTACTGTCGTATACCGCCGCCTCAGACGTTATCATCATCACCATCAAAAAGCATTACTACCAACGGCAGAACTAGCAAAATTATGTCGGCGTTCCTTGTTAATCTGACCGTCCGCATCAATACATGACAAAAAACCACACATTCTCAATTGTGGTGACAATTGTTCAATCATGGCCATTATCACTACCTGTTCTATTGGTACAGTATGTCACATTGCGTGTCACCGGGTATTTTGTATCGGGGTGACATTTTGTACCTCAACAGACTCCTATTATACTACAAGTTAACGACGAAACACAATGTCATTGTTCGATCAGCATTTGCTCGCTTGTTTTTTATTTTTTTTATTTTTTTTTTTTAATTCTTATGATTTTTTTATTGGGATCAGATTACACTTTCGTCTTTAACTTAAAGATTATGGACCGCGCCTCTCTGGGAGTTCTAGGTTCCCCCCCCCCCCCCCCCCCCCCCCCCCCCCCCCCCCCTCCCCCTTCGTTCGTTCCTTCGTTATTGTTTATTCACATTCGCCACTTTAAGATGTACGGTCATCTCTCATACCTTTTCTTCCCTTTTTCTTTTCCTTCCGTACCATATTCATATTCAGTTTTTCCCCACACGTGACGGAGACCTCTCCAGAGAAATAGTTCCTCGTTACGATGCCATGTGTAGAAGATGACATACAAACATTTTTTTCCGATGGCCATCTTCCTTTCAAGCATCATTATCGATTTTCTCTCTCTCCAATTATTTACTCTTTTCCTCCTCTCTGACTTTCCATCTCTGTGCTCATTCTCTCTGCGCGAGCTTGTATGCAAGAGCGCGCGCGCGTTACGTGCGTTAATTTGGAAAAAAAAAAAAAGAACTATCTAAAATGCTTTCTTTATGACCTTTTTTTTTTTTTTCAATTACATTGATTTTGAATTCTCTTTTCGTATCTGTATTCTCTTACGCATATTTTAGCAATTATGGTTTCAGTTTCATCAAGAAGGTACCACTGTGTGCAGATTAGTCCATATGGGCTACATCACATTTGGTAAACTACGAGACAACAATGCGCTAGATATACGGCTGAATGGTTAAAGAAATCAATGATAAAAGGAATAATTTAGGACGAGAGTGTTGAGGGCACGACTTAAAAGACGCCTGACCTACGCATTAGCTCAAAGCGCAATGATAATAAGATGGCTGAAAGTAGCTTTGTTTGCTTTTTTTTTTTTTTAACAAACCTGTCAATCCAGTATTGTGGAAGACTAGCAAAGCAAAGTCTTCATTGATTTGTGTCTGACTTCTGGTGTAAAGTTTTGTTTCTGCCATACCCCAAATTAATCTATATTTTAGGCATTTATAGAGGAAATGTATAATATAATCTGTAATGAACTGTTTAATGTGTTTCATTAGAGTGCCAAGCATTACCGTTTCTGTTCCAGACGTTCCGAACACTAAGCTGTATTACTGGCTCACTTAATGTTGATAGATAGATAATGAAATACCTATGTAACTGCTACACAATGGAAGACAGAATCGTGGAACATTAGACAGAAAGGAAAAAAGTTCAAGTTATTGTAGACTGTAATGATAAAGTAGAAAAAGAGAGTAGAGTTTATTTCATGTTTCGAATGTATAATTGTTTCGGTATTCTTGAGAGAGAGAGAGAGAGAGAGAGAGAGAGAGAGAGAGAGAGAGAGAGAGAGAGAGAGAGAGAGAGTTATCATTTAGATGTGATTTATTTGAATCGTGGTTTTTATTTTAGCTTGCACAATGAACCTTTTCGTACAGTTTGCCAAATTATTTATAATCAGTTTTATTCAACACAGAGGTGATTTTTTCCACTCTAGTTTCGCTGGGTTTGCTATATCGCCCCCGCTCCCATGTCTGAGATCAGCCTAGCAATAACATATTTGACGGCGTTAACTCTTTCTCACTCACTCTGTCTGTCTGCCTGCCTTCCTGTCTGTGTGAATGTCTATTTGTGTGTGTGTGTGTGTGTGTGTGTGTGTGTGTGTGTGTGTGTGTGTGTGTGTGTGTGTGTGTGTGTTTCCCCCCCCCCCCCTCTCTCTCTCTCTGGCTGGCACCCCCCCTCCCTCTCCCTCTCTCTTTCTCTCTCCCTCTCTTCTCTCGCTGTCACTCTGTCTCTGTTTGTCTGATTGTCTGTCTATCTGTCTGTCTGTCTGTCTTTCTTTCTGTGTCTCTCCTCCACCCTCCCTCCCTCTCCCTCTCTCTCTCTCTCTCTCTCTCTCTCTCTCTCTCTCTCTCTCTCTCTCTCTCTCTCTCTCTCTCTCTCTCTCTCTCTCTGTCTGTCTCTGTCGTCTCTGTCTCTGTCTCTGTCTCTGTCTCTCTGTCTCTCTGCCTGTCTCTCTCTCTCTCTCTCTCTCTCTCTCTCTCTCTCTCTCTCTCTCCCTCTCCCATTCTCCTCCCACCCCCCCCCCCCCCCTCTCTCTCTGATCACTCTGGTTGCAATTAATTTATTTTGGTTGTCTCTCTTTTACGATTTTTTCAATATATCAGTTTGAGCACACTGTCGTCTTGACGTATACTTAGCGTGTTTGTGCCAAGTCATTCGTCAGGTACGTTTTTATGAGCATAAAACATATAGGCCTACTCAGTGCTTTCTGAACAGCGGTTGTAAAATTTAAAAGCATGGCGTGTTCTTCGGCTAGAGTCATCTGCTTTAGTTTGAAGATCCTGAATGACGCTGACAGCCTTAAACGCTCAAGGAACTGAATTTGACAACTTTTCTAACAGTCCTTCTATTGCTGTCGCCTCACACGGCTCGCCTGGATCTGAATCTTTCAAGTCCGTGTCGGTTTCAGGTTCCTAATTAGGAACCTGAGCAATAAGATAAGATTTTGCATGAAAAAAAAAATATCGCGTGTCAGATCGATTCTTATTGATCAAAGTATCAGATCAGTTTTCATTGTTTATGAATAATAAGGCGATAAGTGTGTGTGGCAAACTAAATTTACTCGTGCGTGAAATAAGACTTCACACACACACACACACACACACACACACACACACACACACACACACACACACACACACACACACACACACTTGCGCGTACTGGCCTACCGGTTACTATGAAACAGGCCTGTATAGCACGACAACGTTTCTAGATAAAATATGCATTTCGAGAGAAGAACCTAACAATATCGAGCAATGATTATTTTGACTATTTTGTACAGGCCCCGGGTTCCGTGAGTTTTAATGCACACCAGCTGTCCGACTAGTGCACACAATTATTCATATCGTCCAACCAGGTGGCCGCGGAATACACTGATTCGATATGTTAAAATGTTAAGTCTTTGAAGCAGGTTGTCTGTTTTGGTTTGATTTTTGTTTGGTCCATTGTTTGGCTGGTTGCTTGGTTTTGCGCGTTTTTTTCATGTCGTTTTATTTTGTTTTCAACCATGGTGTATAGTCACGTGCCCACTGGCATTATTGATCATTAGCCAATGAACCGAAATCCAGGAAAATTACAATGTCAGACTAAACACGTCGTGAAATGAGACCACACAGTGAGTGGTTTCAAAAGATGTCTTGCATATCGGAGTGGAAAGGCACAAAAAACACTGATTTCGGCACGAAACGTTGTTTCGCGTGGTACAGAGACCTTAGTTCCAGAGACCGTCGTCGAACGTATTAGCAAATACCTTAGCGATTTACTTTCTTTTTTTGTCGGCTCCGTAACTTTTTTTTTTTTTTTTTTTTTAGAAACATTTGCCACGTATAATTTGGTTCAATTAGGAGGGATGCGGCATACTTGGGAGAAATGAATGATCGGGCTGATTTCGCGCTTCTGTACAGTCTGAGC
>JADBJO010007272.1:60000-62500 GCA_016801955.1 Conus betulinus
GGAGATCTTAATGCACGCTCAAAATTGTGGGATCAACATGGTACCAATCCTCAAGGAATTTCCCTGGGAAGTGATTTTGGATGAAGTACTTCTTAGTGCACTGACATCATCATCCCCAACACATACAGGGAGGCAGGGTGACACTGACAGTGCCATTAAATTTGCACTCATTGGACCAAAATTTACAGCAGGCATGAGTGCGGAAGTACTTCTTCATCATGGAAGTGACCATTTCCCTGTTGTGTTCAGATTACAAAAAACTATCAAAAGTTACACAGACCAAACAAAAGGACCCCTTTTCAATACAACAACAATGAAGGGGATATCATAGGAACGTTAAGGAGTAGGAGATACAAAAGAAACAATGCTACAACCAAACAAATCGTTCAACCCTTTTGGTGGAATATAGACACGGGAAACAGACTGGAAAGAGAAACGCAAGGCTGTAAGAATTTGGCAGAGAGGCAGAAGAAAACTTGCCCGATCTAGCTATTAAAACAGACATGAATCAGAAAACTGAACAATTCGAAAGAGTAGCTGAAGAAGCAAGAGAAACCAAGTGGTAACAATTTTGTCTGTCACTTAATATGATACAAGACTGACTCAGTTCTGGCACTTTAAGAGCCGCACGGAAGGAAAACACAAGACAAATGCAACCCCAGATATATGTTTCTCACTATGCAAAATATAGCAGGAAAGCTCATGGAACGAATCATAGCAAGAAAACTCGCAATAGATCTTGAAAGTCGACATATCCTCCCATCAAATCAAGGAGGCTACAGAACAGGTAAAAGTACATGGGAAAATGCGGCCGCTTTTGCCTATGAAGTATACGAAGGATTCCAAAGAAAGGAAGAAAACACTAACTGTTGCAACAGACCTGGAAGACGCATACAACAAAGTCCAGTTCTCGCTTCTTATAGAACTACTCCTTGACTATGGAGCAAGACATTTACACGATAGATAGCAGCGGCACTTCGCGAGCGAACAGTCATCCTACGATTTGGAGAAATGGACATCTGAGCCTCAGAAACTTTCTATGGGATTACCTCAAGGTTCTCCCTCTTCCCTTGTTTTGTACAATGTTTACACTAAAGGCCTTGCGACCTCAACAGAAATAGAACTGCTCGAGTGTTGACACCAGCAGATGACGGCCTGATCTACAAAACATCAAAGAATGCTCCAGAAAGAACGAAAGCAGTTTAGCAACAGTTGAAAAACATTGCTCAGTGGCGTCAAGAAACTGGATCGTCCATCAACCCTGCAAAAGCCCAGACATTAGTCTGCACTCTCAGCAACAAGACATCAGGACAAGTACCCTCACCAGTTTCCTCCAATGGAATACCAATTGAATCAACTAACATCTCTACCGGCTGCACCTGTACCCAGGGTGACAGATTATGGATTAGAGCTTACAACGCTGTCCAACAGCAACCTTCTCAAATTAGAAAGAATTCAAAATGAAGCAATGAGGTTGTGTCCTGTGGACCGCGAAGGACACACCAGTTGAAATTGTGTGATACTTGCTCGACCTTTCTTCAGTGCAGACAAGATGGGTCATAGGATCACGAGTTTGATTTACAGGGTGATTGATAATATCACGAGATCTGTGTACAAGATGAGTGGCATTTCGAGGTCTGTTTACAGGGTAGATGGTTGTATCACACGGTGTGTTAACAGGGTAGATCCTTAGGTTATAGTATCACAAGGTCTGCTTGCGGTGCATGTGTGGGTAAAAGTATCACGCGGTCTGTTTATATTGGTGGGTCATAGTATCACGTGGTATGGATACAGGATTACAGGATAAATCATAGTATTGTGAGGTCTGTTAACAGAGCTGGCCATAGCACCATAAAGATTGTTTACAAGGTGCGTTACAATATGACATGGTCTGTTTACATAGTAGGAAATAGTATCATAAAGTCTGTATACTAGAAGATCATGTATCGTGAAGTTTGTTAACAGGGTAGATTGTAGTGTCATGAGGTATGTTGACAGAATGAATTGTAATGTCATGAGATTTGTTTACTGGATGGGGTTTATTGTCATGAGGTCTACTTACAAGGTAGGTGTGTAATATAATGAGGTCTGTTTACAAAATGTAATGTTATGTCACGAGGTCTGTCTACAAGCTGGGATGTGATGTCATGAGGTCTCTTTACAGGTGGGATGGAGGTCTTGAGGTCGTTTTACTGTGGGATGTGATGGTATGAGGCCTCTTTTACTGGTGGGACTTGTGTCTTGAAGTCTCTTTACAGGTACGATGTGATGTCATGAAGTATCTTTACAACAGGACATGATGTCATTAGGTCTTTTTACAGGTGGGACATGATGTCTTGAGTCTCTTTACAGGTGCGATGTGATGTCATAAGATTCATGGAAACTTTTAAGCTATTGCAGTCCAGGGTGGATTGTAATGTTATTAGTTTTCCATGGCCCCAAATGACGATGTATTGAAGGAAATTCTGTTCGCAAGGGAATGAATTGTGGAAGGGGAAGA
>JADBJO010007272.1:65000-67500 GCA_016801955.1 Conus betulinus
TCTCTCTCTCTCTCTCTCTCTCAGAGACGTCCAGCCGTCTCTTCTCTCTCTCTCTCTCTCTCTCTCTCTCCTCTCTCTCTCTCTCTCTCTCTCTCAGATGCTGCCCGGCCATCCGTCTGAATGTTCCGCCAGTGAATACACCCTCTCCCCCACCCCCCACTTCTCTCCACTTCTCTCTCTCTCTCTCTCGTGCCCGTGTCAAGATTTGTCAGAAAAAACAGTCTCTCCTTTCCGACTTATAATATTGAGGGTGTATCGTCAATTTATGACCCCGATGTAAATAATTATATATGTCAGTTTGATTTTGTTGTTTTGATGGAAACGTTTTCAAGAACATTTCCTTCTTTTCTCTTTTTGGATTACGAAGTTTTTCTTTCACCTGGAATTAGATTAACCGATGCTGTTACTGCACGTTTGTCAGGAGGGATTGTGTTTCATGTCAGAAAGACATGTTAAACTAGTCAAACAGCTTACAGTGGAATATGACCATACTGTTGTTCTCCACCTTAAAGCTCTAGATCTTGACGTTCTTTTAATTGAAATTTATTTGCCCCCTGCTAACAGTGTTTATTATGCAGATACCGAGATTGATAATGGGGTTTCCTTACTTGAACAATGTCTGATGGATACTTTTGAACAAGCGGGTGATCTTCCAGTGATCATCCTCGGCGATTTAAAATGCAAGAACTGGGTCGGCTGAACGCACAAGAACTACCCGTATATTTAGGTGACTTGATAAATGAATATACCACCGGTGATGACTGCTTTTCTCGTGTATCGAAAGATTAAGTCACTAATGAATTTGGTCTTTATTTAATTACCATCTGTCAGAATTTTGAGTTGGTTATTCTAAATGGTTTTTTCTGCCTGGTGATAAAAGCGGTGATTTCACTTATATCGCTCACAATGGTTCAAGTGTTATTGATTATTTTATTTCCTCCCAATCCTTAGTTCCACTGTGCCGTGAATTGAAAGTAACCCCACGGGTAGAATCAAAGCACATGCCTGTTGAATTTGTACTAATGCTTCCCAGTCCGAAAAAGAGACGGTTTCAAAAAGGTTAAAGGTAACCAAATTTAAAAGATATGCATGGGACCCAGCAAAAAAGGTGATTTTATCAGTGCACTTCAGTCTGACGAGGTCAATTCAACCTTTCATGAAGCAATTGAATTGATTGATGTCAATTTTGAGTGTGCACTGAAGAAACTAAACGAAGGTCTGTTTATGGCTGGTCAAACAATGAGTAAAGAGAACTGTCACAGGTAACATCAAGCACAGCCCATGGTTTGACTCTGAGTGCTATGTTAAAACGCCGTCAGGTGAGACAAGCATTGAGAACGTACAGTCGGGTGAAAGTTAATAACAACCCCAATGCTGTTCAACTGAGACTTAACTATTCTATAATGAGAAATGAGTATAAAGACTTACTTAGAGAGACAAGCAGCAGTTATATAGACATCAAGTTTTAAACACACTTAACGAAAACGCCAAAGATTCTAAACGGTTTTGGAGCACTGTAAGGTCTTTAAAAAGTAGTTCTCATGTACCAAACACAATATCCAATGAAGAATGGTTTCAGCATTTTCAAACAAGTCTTTAACGATGAGCTGAATCCTTCTGGTCCTAATTCTCAGGAACTTCAAGCTGAGTATTTTCCAGTTGCTGATAGTAACGTCGATGAACTGGATGTCTGTATAACTGAAGAGGAAATTTCTTGACTCAGTTAAGGCTTTAAAATCAAATAAAAGCACCAGGTCCAGACGGACTAATTGGAGAATTTTTATAAGTATTGCACCCCCATTATTCTCTCTTTTTCCTTAAGAAATTTTCAACAAACTCTTTGATTTTGGCATCTTCCCTTCTATGTGGTGCGAAGCTCTGATTTAACCTTTGCACAAAAAGGGTGATATAAACAACCCAGACAACTACAGAGGTATCTCTCTTTTAAACATTAGTTCAAAATTATATACTTATATATTAAACAAGCGTTTTAAAACCAAATGGATTGAAGATTATGATGTAATAAACGATGTGCAGGCTGGCTTTAGAAAGAATTATAGTACTACTGATCATATATTTACCCTTTTGTCTCTGGTACAAAAGCAACTTTCTAACCACAAGAAATTATACGTTTGCTTTTATCGACTTTAAAAAGGCTTTCGATTCGGTAGATATAAACCAACTCTGGTCAATCTTAAGAAAAAGGGTGTAAAGGGTAAGATGTACAATGCCCTTAAAAGCATGTATGCAGATGTCAAAGCTAGGGTTAAAGTGGGGGGAGATTTAACTGACACTTTTATGTGTCCTCGGGGTCTGAAGCAAGGAGAAATGCAGTCCGGTTTTATTTTCGCTATTCATCAATGAGCTTGCTGAAGAAATAATTCAATACGGTAAACATGGTATTCCCTTATTGCCAGACTTCATAGAGATACTAATTATGCTTTTTGCCGACGATGTTGCACTCGTAGCATCTACCGTCATTGGTCTCCAGCAGCAACTA
>JADBJO010007272.1:72500-77500 GCA_016801955.1 Conus betulinus
GAACCTGTAGAAAGCTTTGTTGTGATAATGTCGTGGAAAGTATAATGTCGAACATGTTTCATTGTTATTCGCAGACGGCACTGAGACTTGTGCTGAGAATGCCAAAATGAAGAAAGTATTTGATGCCATGTTGCAATTTTTGTGTTTGTTTGTTTTCTGTTATGTAAACTAAAGACGAGCGTTAACAAAACCAAAGTCGTCATTTTGTTTTTGTATGTCAAATAGAACTCTGCCAACATTTAATTATGATGTGACAAAAAATGTTGAAGTCGTTTCCCAGGGTCAGTGTGTGGATATCACCTTAATTACAGTGACCAATTTAATGCTACCCAGAAACACCTGTATAGTAAGGTCACTCGAGGTATGTTTGTACGAATGAGAAAATACAGAAAACTCATTTTACCACTGGCTGTTCAGACAGCAAGATTTGATGGAAAGATTGTGTCAATATTATGTATAATTGTTTATTGTTATGGTGTTCAGATCTGACGAACTTCCAGCTCCCGTTTTTTTACAATAATTTTCAAGTTAAACAAGTCAGTCCCAACAAATATGGTTTAACGGTGAACGGAGTTTATTTCCTTTATAAATGTATGCTAAAGGTAGAATGATTTCCAGCTGATTTTAGACAGTGAATTCAAATGTTGTTGAGTAATTGTCCAGTACTACGTACCGCTTCATGATGGTCTTAAATTGTCAAGACGATTATCAGTCAATCTGTTTGCGTACGATTAAAAAAATATTAAATGATGTAAGACTTGTAGGGTTTTTGCAAAATCAGTTTTAACCTGACTTTCTCGGAAAAAAATGGTTTAAAATGAAAGTATCTTGCTTTCGGAAGACCAACAGATTTTAAGAATTTTTTTTTTTCGTAAGTATCGATCGACTGCTTTAAATGTCTTCCATTAAAAAGAAAGCTTGATCTGTTATCATAACAGCCACCTTGACATTTCTGCATCTATAGAAACAGGAATCATAGACTGCCGATTTAAAGAGGCCGATTTTGTCATACACCATGATAAGAATGATTTTACGTAATTAAGTTACATATTTTATGAGAGTGGGAGACGAATTTTATTCAATTTAGTCAAATAAGTTGTAATAGTGGGAGACCATTTTTTTATGTTTTTAATGTACGTTCTATACAGATTTAAGAAGTGCCCTGATCCCTCGCGAGTCAGAGCAAACAGTAACTAACTAAAGTTTCACACGAATTGTTCAGTAATAAAAAGAAAAAAGAATGTCTTCAAAAATGTAGGGTTTGTTTTTGCGATAATAAAACCTAGCTAGCTAAACGTGTTAGGCCTTACTTGAAACAACATCGGTAAGTTGGTGCAGATGTCTTTCTGTCCAATGCGTGCGGTGAGTAAACCTCTTGTGCGTAGGGAACACGACGAATTATAAATTGTGTGGGTTTGGGTTTGGGTGGGTGCGTTTGTGTGACTGTGTGTGTATGTGTGTGTGTGTGTGTGCGTGTGCACGTGCGTGCGCGCGCGCGCGTGCGCGCGCGTGTGTGTGTGTGTGTATATTTGCTGTCGAGAGTATGTATACACAAGTTAGTGCGGCACATATGTGTGAGCGTGCAGCTGTTTGTCATGCATGTAATGAGAGCAAGAATGAACTGCAGATGATCACTCTTCTGATTTTATGCCACAAGAGGAAAATACAGCTTTCTTTATAGTTTATTAATTGAAGCCCAGCCGATCACATTAGACCTTTTTTCTTACTGCCGCTGTGTAGGAAATAAAGACCTGTCTGAAAACAAGTAGCATGTCTGTGTGCATTTTTGTACAACAGTTTAACGTATTATAGTTATTTAATTGAAATTCTTCAGACAAGTAAGAGTTGGCCGTTCTGAGGTCCTCAGCTAGTATAATAAACTAACCATTTTATTAAAACTACAAACAGAACGCCGCCACAAAATAACACGTAAAAAGGGCATAAGATAGATAACTGCGGAACGGACTGCTAGGGTCTATTCCGAACAGTGCTTACAGCATTGCTATGTAGTTGCCGGATTACAACAACGTATCTAAAATAAAGTTGGCTTGTTATCAATTAAAATAAGAGAAAATTTGAGAGAAAAAAAAAGTTCTTCGAGCAGAAACAGTTTAATTGACCGTAGAGGCTGGAAAGCAGTCGATAATTGTAAAGAAAGATGACTTTTAAAAGGGACAGAATCGAAGTCACTAGTACGAATCTAAAGAAGGCAAGGATGCATGCTAACACATTTCTGGCATCCACACGTGGGCACTAGGAACAAAATCTTCAAGCAGTCAACAGAAAGTCGTGACTGTATACCGCCTTCCCTAGTTAATGTGCCGAACACGTAATCTGACACTAAGAGACACGTGCAGACGGACCATGATTGTGGGCTGCGAAGACTGTGCGTTGTTGAATTCAGCCTTTGCCGTGCTTCATCAGCAGTTGCTTGTGTCTAGTGGACACATGCATCTTTGACAGCAACTGCCCTGTGCTCTGTTCTGGCACAGCCATTTCCTTCTCTTTCCTTCCAAGATTGGACGTGAGCATTTAGTCAGATCTTGTCAATGTCAGATCACGACCATATGCTTAAACAAATCAGGGAGAAATGAACTACTTTGGTTATTGATTATTGGTGGAATAATTCCGAAAACTAAAGCCGAAATGGAAAGAAAGTTGAGGTGGCGTTCCTTACTAACAGCAAACATTTGGCTGCATTTGTAGCCTATACTACTGATCTGTTAGGGACGTCATTATTTTTTGTCACGCTGACGCTTTCCCGTAAGTTGTTTTTCCCGTGCTAGTTTCTAGTGTTTTTTTTTTCTTTATTTGTTGTTTGTTTTTTTTTACGTTGTGTTTTCCATTAAAAGAGCCGTTTCAGGGCTTTACTGTAACTGGGGAGAGGCAGGCCGAAAGGGGGAAAGTGATGTTCTTGGACCTGCACGCTGACATCGTACGGAATTTTTGTTTGGTTTTCTGTATGAGTATTGGTCATGGTGGGTTGACGTCCCTTTTCTAAGTGGATTGTTGGTCTTCACGTCTTCATTTCTCCTTTTGTCTTCATTTGTGAAACGAATCCCTAGCAGAAGAGTTGGAATATGGCTGCATCGACTTCTGTAGTCTGTCCCTGTGTTCGTTAGGGTAGTTCAAACGCGGTCGACAGACTTGCCAAGTCTGTTTCGTGCTGTTTTCGCCCTGAGGGACCGTCCTGACGTGGTGACTGGTTTCTGGTGGGCCGCTCCTTCGACCTGCTGTCTGGTAGTGCTGTGTTTGGCCCTGGCTGTCACCACTGTTCTGGACCGTCCTGTCCTCGGGGTGGTTGTGGTCCCTGTTTTCAATGTCTTCGTTTGCCTGTCCAGTCCTAGTCGGCGGACCAGTCAAAGCTTGCTTACATGAGCTGCCTGTCTTTCCACGCTATGCTGAGGGCCGGGGCAGTCAGAGGCGGCTGGGGCCTTCATCCCTCTGCCTCACCCTGCTCGGCGCCTTCGCTGTACCTGGGGCAAGAGAGTGAAGGTCCTGTCTTCCTGTTACTTCTTTGCCTTCACCCGCCATCTTCACCTGTCGTCTTCCATCCTCTTTTCCACCTCAGCCTCTTGA
The DNA here is from genome assembly GCA_016801955.1 of Conus betulinus. Lineage (NCBI taxonomy): Eukaryota > Metazoa > Mollusca > Gastropoda > Neogastropoda > Conidae > Conus > Conus betulinus. The sequence continues at coordinate 76,080 of JADBJO010007272.1, forward strand.
ATTGCTGTCGACGTCATCGCCTGAGCCCCTGGTTTCTGCAGCGACCTCGCTGCTCAGTGGAGCGCGGAGCGTCGCAGTTTGTGAATCCAGCTTTGACCATTTCGAGAGCCCGGAACTTTCCTCAGAAAAAGGGAGAAAAAAATGAAAAGGTATGTCTGAATGTGCCCCGCGTGTTCAGCATGTTACACGTTGAACACGACGTCGAGCGCGCGCGTCTGACTCTGACGTCATCGTCAACATCAACGTCGTCGTCATCGTTGTCGTCGTCATCGCCGTCGTCGTCGATGCCTGTTCTAAAAGAAATAATTACGTGACTGAAAAGTGCATGGCAAGTAAGGCTTGAATGGAATGTAGAGTCTTAAGAACAGATCATGAGAGTATCCAAAGCTGAGCTAGGGGTGGGGGGAAACAAGTTATGTTATGTTCCTCCCCTTGTTGTCGCCCGGGTTTGTTTCCACTTTCTCTTTCCCTTGAAGAGAACCTTTCGGAATAAGTAGAATCCTTCCCCTTCTAGGACCCAGTTGGTGCGACTTCCTCACCAGACAATTTCGGTCTTTTTTTTTCGCTTCGACACGACACAGTTGTCAAGTGGTGGTCCTTTTTTCTTCATAAACCGTCACGGCATGGCCACTGAGTTCTCTTGGGGCACATCTGCTATGCATAGGGGATCTCAGGCGAAGCATTGCACCTATGGTTCACGTAATAAACACAGCAGCATATTGAACCCATAGCCCATTTTCCAGTTTTGATCTCCTTACTAAAAACAATGATGATAACAATGATATCAAAATGCTATGACTGAATGCTCCTACTTGTGACTCTCACCTGGTTGTTTTGGGGTCTACTGAATGATTTGCTCGCTAAGGAAAGGGAGAAAATACAGTAAATACTTGTGCTTTGTGACCTTTATCGTTGGTCAAAAAGGGTCTTTGTCCGTAACAAATGGATATCGTGTGTAAATCATACTTTGTTTGTGTTTTTTTCCCGGGTGTTAGCTAGGTGGGGATTCGTGGGAAGGACGTTTGGCTTAGCGTCCGTGATAATTCTCCACCCGTTTTCCACCCAGAAAATGAGACTAGCTCACCTGAAAACAATTGAAAAGGTTCAGGTTTTGATGGTGGTTATATTTGTGATATCAGAAATGACCAAGTTGATGATGTTCATGGTGTGTTTTTAGTGAGACTGAGGCCACAGTCGGGAGGCTTCGTTGGAGCTACGTATGGATCTGTGCAAGTGTTGAACACAGTCACCTACCAGTGGATGTCAGTCTGTGATTCCAGCTGGGACGACAACGATGCCGGAGTTATCTGCAGGTAGGAAAAGGGAAGTATGCACGCGCACACACACACACACACACACACACACACACACACACACACACACACACACACACACACACTGTCCGTATCTTTCTCTCTCTC
>JADBJO010007272.1:80000-82500 GCA_016801955.1 Conus betulinus
GATGGCAAGTCACTGTGCTGTGGGAAACTCGCTACGTACTACTCCTACGGGACGCGGGGTTCCGTGCGAGGCGTGAACTGTTCTGGCAGCGAGTCGTCCTTTGAGTCTTGTTCCTACACCTACTCCAGGTACCAATGTCCCAGAACGCCTGGCGTGGCCTCTGTCATCTGCTACCAGCAGTCCAAGGATTCAGTGGATGCAAGTGCGTATATAGCCAGCTGAACTAGACACGCTACTGCTAGGTCTTGCAGGCAACAGCGCAATAAAATCTGTTTTTGACGATTGTCGAAATGTAATAGTGTCTAAGACGTAGACATCTCTGGTCCGCTGATGTTACTGACGGCAGAGAATGGTGGTTTAACCCAGAAAACGCGCTGGGTTGGCGAAATAGGGCCAGAAAAGATCTTTCGAACGTCTGTCATACTATAGTGTCATTACCTGAAACGCGTTTTTTTTTTTAAATTGTTGCCAGTGCACCACAGTAATCATTCATGAGGTGGAGTAAGTCATACGATATGAGCACACCCGAAATAGCCACAACCTCTCTTTTGGACAAAACTTTATTTGAGATGCAGCCTATATGACGTAGGCCATGGGCACACATCTTGTGTGATAGAGGATTTGGTGAATCACTGTAAACTGAGAGAGTTTCAGACATAAAGTAACAGACTTCCTTTGAAATCAAATACATCGTTTGCGTGTCAACATCGAACACGGCAACGGTTGTGTGTGTGTGTGTGTGTGTGTGTGTGTGTGTGTGTGTGTGTGTGTGTGTGTGTGCGCGCGCGCGCGTGTGTGTGTGTGTGTGTGTGTGTGTGTGTGTGTGTGTGTGTGTGTGCGCGCGCGCGCGCGAGTGTGCGTGTAAGATGTTTGCCTACTGCACGAGTACCACTAGATTTTAGTTTTTAAATATATTTCCTTTCATTTGCTGGTATGGTGATCTTTGTGCTGCGATGACAGTAATGAAGTGCGCTGTAATGTGTGCAGGGCTGAGCTGATCATGTTTTGAAATGTGTTTCATGGTTTTTGATAAAATGGTTTTAATGTAAAGTCTTTTGTTACACATGTCTTAATTGTTATACTAAACATTAATTTTATTTGAGGTCTTAAAAGTATTCTTATTCTCATCTTTGTTTTTGTGTGTGTTAGATATTTTGTGACTTGCGGTGGCATTTGTCCGTTGTTTGCGTCACTGCCCAGCTTTAACTGTTCCACGCGTCTGTCCTGTCAAGAGATTGTTTTATGTTTGTAACTGTCCGTTGGTGTTTGTTCAGTGTTTGGGCCAGTGTACAAATTGGTGTTCGTGTTGCTGTCCTGTGATGTCTGTTTGATATTAGTGTTGCTTTCTGGTGATACTGTTTAAAATTTTGTATGACACGTCCATGGTATTTGATGTTTGTTACTGCCCAGTATTATTGTTTGATTTGTGTGTTCGATGTTTAGGTCACTGTCCCGTGGTGTTTGATATTCGTGTTAGGATCTAGTGGTATTTGTTTGATGTTTGTGTCACTGTCCAGTGATATTTGTTTAATGTTTGCATTTCTGCCACGAGCTATCTGATATTTCAGTTACTGTCCAGATTCTTTACTGTTTGGGCAGCTGTCGAGTGGTGTTTCATTTTACTGTAAAAATATTTGTGTCACTTGATGTTTGTTTACCATTTGCTCCAGTGCACAGTGGCATTTGCATGATGTTTGTGTTGGTGTCCCGTGTTATTTGACGATAATTGCTTGATGTTTCTATTGCTGTCAAATGGCACTTGTTTGGTGCATTACTGTCCGGTGATATTTCTTGTCATGTTTGTGCAACTGTTCGTTTGTTTTTTTTTTTTAGTTTTGTTGTAATCTGGTGATGTTTGTTTGATTTGTGTCACAGTCCGTTGATGTTTGTTTGATGTTTGTGTAGACTGTCCCGTGGTCTTACTTGGATGTTTGTGTTTCTCTTTTGTGGTATTTGTTCGATGTTTGAGTTAATGTGCCGTGGTATTTGCTTGATGTTCGTTTTATCATCGAATGGTATTTGCTTGATGTGTTTGTTACTCTTTTCCTGTGATATTTGTCAAGTGTTTGTGTTAAAGGTCCAGCAGCATTTGTTTGATTTTGCATTACTGTTCAGTGATGTATGTCTGAGGGGTGTGTTACTTTCATGTTTTTTTTCAGTGGTATATGTATCTGATGTTTGTATTTGTGTTTCTTTTAAACTATATTGGAATATGTGTTATTGTTCCGTGGTATTTGGTGTTATTGTCCAGTGTTTTCAACATAGCTATCACTTTTTCGCTTTTCTCCATAGCCAGCAGTCTCAGAGATTAAACAGCTGCAACTTATGCAGTGTGCTCTGCAGGTAACAGATGGCTGAAGCTGTGTTGGATGTGATGTGTTCCTTAAGTGATAGATGGCTCAAGTTGTTATTTGAATGTGATAGATGGTTCAAACTTTGTTTGTTGTAATGTGCTCCTGTGGTGATAGATGGCACAGTGCGTTTGAAGTGAGACACTGGC
>JADBJO010007272.1:87500-90000 GCA_016801955.1 Conus betulinus
ACATCAACCAGAGTGACACTACTCCTAAAACAACGAATTAGTATTGATGTTTTCCTTGATCTGAACGTGGTCTCACTTGTAGACAGACAGACAGACAGACGGGAGGACAACCAGCTAGGCAGGCGGAGAAGTAAACAGATGGACTAACGGGCATACAGACTGGCAGAGGAATGGGCAGACAAAGAAAGGAACAAAGACAAACGGGGAGTCAGAAGGAGAAACATGCACACAAATGGACAGACCGTCTGGCTTTAGATGGATGGACGGGCAGATGGCTAAACAGGCAAACAGACAAGCAGACCGTGGAAAGACGGATAAAAGACAGACTGCGTCCTAAACAGTGCCATGTTCCACAGAGCTCAATCCATGGATGTGGTGACGAAGCAACAACATGAGTTACTCGGCAACAATATTCACGATGACGCTATGGAGGGGGCTATTGAAGATGAAGGTCATATGCAGGTTTGTCAATATTGAAGATAAAGAGGACACAGAGAAATGGAAATAGTGATAACGAGCATACTTCTCTCAACTTCTTCTGTCTGTTACTTTGTTTAGAACTGTCACCGAGCTTTCGATATTCATCTTCCATCTCTGGATTTCTCCGTTGTTCCATTGATAACAGGATTTTTGTCATCCCAGAAATTACTTGATAGAGACTTAGTTGAAATGCATTTATTTCGCCTGCTGTTCGAACGTAAAACTGTTTACCTTTCGGTATCATTTACAGTCCGTCACTCATATCCTTCAAACAAACCTTAAAAGAGATCTCTTCACACAAAGCACTACATTTCATACTTCCGCCTTTTCTTTGAAAATCTTATCGTTGATGCTGTTGTAGCAAGTTGCGGCTGAAGGCACCATGCATCTGACACAGAAGATGCTGCAGTTGTTTGTCGGTCGTGGTCAAAGCTGACAGAGAGGACATCACACTGGAGAGAACTGACAGCAGTGCAATGCACCCGACGTTGGCTGATCATTCAGATGCAGGCATGGAAGGCTTTGCTGCAAGTGGTCTGCAAATATAGAAGTTAAGGAGGACACAGCCAGCGTGGAAGCTCACGTTTCTTCTTGGCCTCTGCTATCCTGTAGAGTTCACAACCGACAGCACTTCTGTTGATCCGACTTTGCCATTTATTTCTAGTTCTAGATATTGTTTTTTTATTGCACAGGCAGACACAAGGCTTCAATTTGTGAGCTAGGGAAAGCTGGCAAAGAGGTGAGATATTCCACTGTGATCATCGTAAGAGTTCCTGTTTCCCATCTCCGGTAGAGATGGACACTAGAGGTATTTTTTTCCTCATGCAGAGTGACATCCTGTCGCCAATTTGTTTTAAATAGGTCAGTAGTGATACAGCGTTCGAGGATTAATTCTCGGGATTGTTAGTTTTAAGCTGGGATGAAGCCATTTGAAAGGAGCTTGACTGCTTCTCGAAAACCGTCTGAAGCTCAACCAGAAAAGTTTCAATATCACTTTGGGGCTTGCGTTCAGTGGCTTCAGCGGCGGCATATATAGGGGCCTTTTCATAATCTTAAAGTGTTTCACTCATCTGACCAGGACTTGGTCTGTGAACACAGTGGTCTCGTCGGCGGCACAGAACAGTGGTGATATTCCAGATGACTGAGGCTTTCAGATGATCTTCAGTGCATTGTAGAAGCGCCAGCCGCCGTGGCGAAGTGGTTAGCGTCGCGGACTCCCGGCTGGGAGGTCGTGGTTTCGAATCCCATCAGAGGCATGCGGGCTTTTTTCTGCCCCGACCGGCTCCTACCCAGAGTTGAGTTTGCCGTGGACTCAGTTGGGAAGACTGGGACCACACAGTCGAGTTTCATCCACTTAATGGATGCGTTTCTGAGAGTGTTGCTCAAATTTCCTGACCAACAGTGCAGGTGTATGTATATCTCGGGCCTGGTTGACGCCGGGATATATTATGAAAGGAAGTGTAGAGTACAGCCCTGTCATGTAGTCTCAGACCAAAATGGAAATCCGTAGCATCATCTTAATCATCCTCAGTCTCATCGATCAGCATTAAAAAAAAAAGTCTCAAGTTCTGTGGCCCTTCATGCCCTGCTCTCATGGTGACCTCAGTTTCGATGTCCTCTCCACGTCTGTGGCCTTGGTTTGGTTCCGTCGGGGTCACCGGTATCGGCGAGTCCATGGGGGCTGTCGTTGGACAGACGTGGTGGCACCCTCCGGAGGGAGAGCTCACTCACGCCGGCTCCGCGACAAAGCAATTATTGTTGTCAATAGGGGGCTTAGTAGGTAGGTGGTGTCCTGCGTATGTTAGATCAGAACAGGCGCCACTGAACACACACGAAGTGACTCGGCAGCAGTGCAGTGTCTCTCCTCCGGTGGGTTGCCTCTTGACGACTTGACATTGACTGCTCCCTGTGGATTGCCGGTGCCGGGGCTGCGGCAGGGCCGACCGGGCTGTGGCTGTGGACGGGGTGTCGGAATGAGCGGCGTGGGTGTCTGCCTCTGAGGTGGTGCAGAGATTAGTAC
>JADBJO010007272.1:95000-115933 GCA_016801955.1 Conus betulinus
TTTTTTTTTTTTCTGTCCGTCCTCTTTGGTCCTATTCTGTCCGTCCTCTTCACCTTTTACCCTTCATCTCCCTGCGGTGTGTATTCATCACATGAAAGTTGTAACAGTGAATTAGCCTCTCTTCATCAGTTGCATGAGACGGTATTGAGAACGGCCCGTTACGTCCAAAGAACGGTTTGATCCTGGTTCCGGGTCTTACAGCTCCTGACATAGGTCATTACATTCAATCTTTGTTTCAGGGTCTTATGGCTCTCTTCGGGGACGACTGGTCAATACCTTTGATATTTGCTTTAGGATCTTACGGTCCCTTCTGGTACTGGTCGACATGGAAAACCATGAGTTGTGTTGGCAACGAGACTTCAGCCTTCAATTGTACAATTGGTGCCAGCTACTGCAACAAAAATCGTTATACCAACTATGCTGCTGTCCACTGTTACAACGGAACTCTTGATACAAGTAAGTTAAATCAACAAGCAGGAAAACAAATAATAATATAAATGTTCACAATGTAAAATGTACCTCATACGATGCCGCTGGTTTTGATAAAGAAAATGCTGCAATTGTTAATTGTTATGCAAGAATGTTCTATTCCATCTTTTCTGTACGTAGGTTGTAAATAGCAGGGATTGTTTGTGACCCAGCGTATTCATCAACCTGCACTAGACATGATCTGCGAGGCACGAATTGTGTGTAACTCCATGTGTCTGTTGATTACCTTTCACCCGACATTGTCTATGGAGCAGGGACTGTTTGTGACCCTGTAGGTGTGTTCTTTTACCCTACACCAAAGTGATCTGTGGAGTAGGATTGTTTTGTGACCCCGTGGATGTGTTCGTTACTCTACACCAAACGTGGTCTGTGGAGCATGGATGGTTTGTGATCCTGTGGGTGAGTTCGTAACTCCACATCAGACATAATTTGTGGAGCAGGGATTGTTTGTTGCCCTTTGGGTATATTCATTACCATACTTGTGACTTGATCTGTGGAGCAAGAACTACTTATCCTACACAGGACATGAATCGTGGAGAATGCATCATTTGTGGCCTTTTGTGTGTGTTCATTATTCTGCACAGACATGATTTGTGGAGCAGGGATTGTTTGTGACTCTCTGTGTGTGCCTTACACCGGACTAGACATGATATGTGGAACAAAGATTGTTTGTGACCTTCTGTGTTTTCATTGCCGTACACCAGACATGAGAGTTAGGAAAGGAGTCCTTCGAATGAGACTATAAACCGAGGTTCCGTGTGTGAACGCACGCATAACATCTTGCACACACGTAAAATCCCATCACCACAATCGGAAGAGTAGGCCAGTTTGGCCGTTAGTATGGATGACACGTTACACATAGCATGCACCCTGAGTGATAAACGGAAAGAATGAAGGAAGTAAGGAAAATGAGTGATCGATATTGAACGATACTGACTGGATGACACGGAAACGACTGAATGAAGTGCCAGCTGGCAGCTCTGTAGTCGGCACTACCCAGGTAGGCAGCCCGTTGTGTAAACGAGTGTTGATTGTAAAGCGCTTAGAGCTTGGTTTGTAGCCGAGAATAGGCGCTATATAAGTATTCATTATTATTATTATTATTAGATTATTTGAGACCCTGTGTGTGGTTGTGCATTCATTAGCCCTACACCAGACATGATTTGCAGAGCAGGAATGGTTTGTAATTCAGTGATTGTCTGCTACCCTGCACCAGATATGATATGTGGAGCACATGTTGTATTTGACCCTGTGTGTCCAGTGCCCTGCACGATCTGTCAACCTCCATAGCGAAAAATAAGTTGTTTGAGGAAAACCACACAGTCTCCTATGGAAGGACCAAAATCACATTCTCTCTACTTAAAATGTGATACTCAGGTAGGTTGGAAAACTGATGGAATTCACATATAAATTGGATAGATATCCTTAACACATTATCTGCCTCTGCGAAGTTAGATGGAGAACAGTGGAGAAGTACACAAAGAAGAAAAGCATGTGCTGTACTATAGTGAAGTAGAAGACATGCTTCTGGAGCGGAAATTCTTAGCTAACAAGAATATCAGGACCACTGTACCGGACGCTATCCTACGTCCAGCAGTATCATGACCGTCTGCTTGTCAGCAGAACTTTTCAACATATTCACGTAGAGTTATGATAATAAACAACTAGCAGAATCCAGACTAAGCTCCAAATGTTCATTAACTACACTTACAAGTAAGATATTCTCACCGTTAAGATGGACTGGAATGCGAAGGTTGAAATCGACGCCAAGGAAGACTTAGAAGAATTTCCGTAGACCCTACTGTATTGAGACCATAAACAGGCTGCCAGAATTTGCCAGTGATTATGACTTGATTCATGTCAACACTGTCTGTGGGTATATATAGCACCCCAGCAATGCAAACTGCACTCACCAAATGGCCAGTATTACATCCAGAGAGACTGTATTCTTGTGAAGAACAAAAAATATCTAGTATCAACAGGGCTAAAACAAGGACAAAAATGTCTATCATCACCAGGGCTAAAACAAGGACAAAAATGTCTGTCATCGCCAGGGCTAAAACAAGGACAAAAATGTCTATCATCAACAGGGCTAAAACAATGACATTTCCAGGTAATGTTAGTAGTGACCCGACCATGCCATTATGATTGGTGCAGTTGACAATTAACAAAAAAGTGAATAAAACAGCCATCTGAGACCTGAAACCCATGCCAGCTGTTTCAAATAAGTGATGATTGAAACAGCAGCAGTGGTCTTAAGAACAGGCCGATGGAAATGGAAGCCATGGATCAGAACCAATATCTTGGAATATATGACTCTAGCAAGAATTTGAAACAGCTAAAAAAAAGACTGAAGTTGTTTGGGGTGGGGGATGGGGATGGAGTTCCAGCAATATAAATAAGAGAATGAATTTTTAAAAAAAATAAATGTAAACAGCATTTGGATCAGCTTAGGGTGGGAGGGTGAGAAAAATCTAGACAACCACATTACAAATTATACTTCTGAAATTGTAAAAGACTTTGCCAAACACAACGAAAGTGAACAGCATTCATGACAAAAAACGGCAATTGTCTCACTCAGGAAGAAGACACGAAGAAGTGGACTTGATGTTGTTCAGAACTCCACAACTGAGGTCCAAGTAGCTAATGGTACAAGATTCGTCAAATGAAGATGACTCTCCAACACTTGGTGAAGAAGTTTATCTTCCATTACATACGCAAGAAATGGACCCTCACAGCGGATGATGAGAGAGAAGAATCCAAGCCATGGAAATGAGGTGGTACTGGAAGACACTAAACATAGGTATACTCATAAAACTCGTCAATTAAAACGCGAGTCAAACCATCAAGCAACGCATCAGACCATTTGAAGATCTACAAATAACAGGTACATAAAGAAAACCGCGTTGGAATAGTTGTGTACTAGATCCAATGTCCGTGGTAAACCAAGCCTTTTTGAAACAGTTGGACGAGGAAGAGGGAAAAGAAGAGATGGACAAAAAACGGACTGAGAGCACTGCAGAATGGACAGGGCGTAGACCAAGGCCTGGGTACACATAACCGACAGAACTGAAACAAGCTGGTGACTGTTCAGTGTGACGTCCCAGTGATGCTCCGCGGAGGTAGGGGATGATGAAGAAGACATGATCTGTGGAACAGGGAGAATGCTTGTGATCGTTACACAGCACAGGACGCGCACTGTGGTGCAGGTAGTGTTAATGAAACGCATAATTCACCCCAGACATGGCCTGCGGAGCAGGGATTGTTTATGACCCTGTGTGTGTTTCATTACCTTGCGCCAGATATAATCTGTGGGGTACGCATTATTTGTGATCTTGAGTGTGTTCATTACTCCTAAAAAAAACATGCTATGTAGAAGAAGGATTGTTTGTGACTGTGTGTGTATTCATTACCCAACACCGGATATGATTTGTGAAGCAGCGGTTGTTTATGACATTGCGTGTGTGCTCATTACCCTACACCAGATTGATCTCTGGAGATGGGATGGTTTGCAACCATGTGTGTCTGTGTTTGTCGGGGGAGGGGGTATAACATAACTGTGGACAGTTCATATCATTTTTCAAAGTTTTTGGTGGAGTCGGTATCAACTTGTGCTCATTTTTTCGTAGCTCTGTAGGTTCAAAATTGGCAAAACGAGTAGATCCAGTCACGAAAGTGACAAAATGTGGGAGAGATGAAGATGCACGCAGAGTTATGTGAGTTTCCCCGGGACCCTGTTTTCATAGTCCTTAGGAAGTACGTCTGACCACAGTCGTTATCGTACTTTGTTAAATGCAAAAGAAGCCAACTGACTGTATGGAGATCTGTATGTTTCAAATCTTACAGATGAATTTAATTCTAGGTGTGATGCACTCCGTTCCTTTTTCTTCTAGTTTGAATAGATGTCACACAGTATGACCCTGATGGAGTACTTCTCACCTCTTTCATATTAATCTTTTTTTTTTTCGATGATTTTACGTTTTTCAAAATTTAGCTGTTGAGGTATGGCAATGGAAGCTGGTCAATCCTTTTTTTGTCAAATAACATGTACTTCCTTTGTCAACAGATAGCAGTATGTCCCTAAGTGGAGGCATCGGAGCCTTTGCCAACTCATCATCAGGCCACGTGAGGATCTCCCAGAGCGGCGTGCAGGGCAAGGTGTGCCCTCTGTACTGGGACAACCAGGATGCCAAGGTGGGTGTGCAGGCAGCTGGGCTTCAGTCAGGGTCTGGCTTACGGCCTTTCCACTGCCACTGTGGGCCCCTTCCTCCTGACAGAGATCAACTGTGAGGGCACGGAGAGCTCCATCTTCTCCTGTCCCATTGGCAACGCCACGTGCTCACTCGCCACTTACAGAGACCCCCCCTGACGGTTCTGTATTCTGCTACAACGATGAGTGTAAGTCCTGTCTTGTTGATGCTTTGGATGATCTGAGATAATCCGAAATCAATCATATGCTTGTGGGTGAAACAGATTAGAATGTGTACAGAGAATTTTGTTTAAATAGAGACAAGCAAACGTCTGAAGAAGTAGAGAAATGTAACAGTGCTAGAAATGTTTGAAGCGTTTGTTCTGATGCAAAGCAAATGTTTCAGATGTTTGTTCGGATGGAAAGGAAATGTTTGCAAAATGTTTGAAAATTCTGCACAGACAGGACTGGGTAAAAGGGAGGGAACAGATGAAAGGAGAAGAGTGGAGGGAGGATGGGAGCGTGCGCCTGATATTATCTGCCATACTTTTTGAGAGCGTTGTCATATGATTTCGTAAAGTACTCTTCGCAGAAAAAAATTCTTAATGATCTGTTTTAGAATATTTCCTGACTTACATGGCAAATACATTCGCCCTGCATTGATATATTTTAGCACGTGTTTTTTTAATATGGCCAGCGGAGAATATATCTTTTATAGATTGATCAGTTTGCTATAATCATCACTAATACTAAATATCGGTAGCATAAACACACACAGACACGTACGCTCGCACGCACACAGGCATGCACGCACGCATACACACACACACACACACACACACACACACACACACACACACACACACACACACACACACACACACACACACACACACACACCGGTAACAATGTCAAGAAGACAAAGATGGCTCTCCCAGCAAGTTACATGAAGGAGCCATCGAGCACCCCGTTAGTCCTCCATCTCCTTCTTTCACCTGTGACGTGGCCGAGAGATGCCTACCCAACACAGACACCCTGTACGCACCATCGACATTGTGGAAAATAGTAGCAGTTTCATTGAATGACATCCCAGAGTTAGTCTTTGATAAAATTCACTTCTATTATGATTTCCTATGTTATGATGCCAGTGTATGGGTGTCATCATTAGGGTTGTTGGATTTCTTGATGAGATTTTTTTTGTTTCGTTTTTACTGCGCTGTTTAAAAAAAAATTAAGCCCAGTAATCCGTTCATCTGCTTCATGCCCATCTTGATGTCACTCCAAACAAGAGCCCACTCACCACCAATCCTTTTTTTTTAATTTATGGACCGCTTAACTGAATGACAAACCACTGTTTATATGAAAACAGGTGGACGAATTCAATTCTCCGAAATTGTTTACCGCTTTCGGTATCTGTGTTTCGGGAGAATCTTGACTAATGCCATTGTGGTTGCAGCCCCTCAAGTTCAGCTGGTGGACGGGAGCTCGGAGCGGGAGGGTCGTGTGGAAATGGTGTACGGGGGACTGTCAGGAACTGTATGTGTCACCTACAGCTACTGGAGAGCGAAGGTGGCGGAGGTCGTCTGCAAAAGTCTAAATTATGCCACTGGGACCCGCGAAAACGTAAATTTGTTGCTGTTTTGCTTTATTTTTTTGTGTTACATCTACTACACACACACACACACACACATACACACACACACACACACACACACACACGCACACACGCACATACGCACGCACGCACGCACGCACGTATGCACGCACGTACGCACGCACGCACGTTTGCAAATATGCCCGTTTATATACAAAAATTTAAGTTCATTGCTGGGTTTATGATAGGATGGTAGTGAGTATGGCTGGAAGGAAGTAACCGACGAGAGCATTGATACTGAGGGGACACGGTAGATATGACGACCAAAACCTGATAAATTTCCCGTTTATTTAGTAGCAGTGTACCAAACATAAGACACTTACGCATGCCTACACAATCGAAAACACACACGCTCGCGCGCATGCACATAATCGCACACACACACACACACACACACACACACACACACACACACACACACACACACACACACGTATGCACACACATACATACTACACTCTCTCTCTCTCTCTCTCTCTCTCTCTCTCTCTCTCTCTCTCTCTCGCACCCACACACAAGCACCACACACTCACATACACACGCGCATATATACACGCGCGAGCACACACACGAGCACACACGCACAAAAATATACATACACAATCGCATCAACACAGCATACGAGTGAGTAAAACACCTCGTTGTATGGTTGAAATGTACTTAGATGAACACATGACTTCCCAGTGCGAATATTGTCGCTGTAAGAGAACTGACCACGTACAATTACCATGATGACAGAGCAGAAGTGGTACAGCCTGCATTATAAAAGAGTTGATCGGGTACAACTATCGGTTTTGACGGAGCTGAAGTGGTACAGGTAGTATTGTGAAAGAGCTGACCGGATACAAATAGCCTACCATAATGACGAAGCTAAATTGTAAGCTTGCAATGTGAAAAGCCGACAAGTACAGCAATCATTATGATCGAGCCGAACTGGTATGGCTAGTAAATGAGAGAGCTGACTGGGTGTAACTGTCATTATGTAACAGCTGAACTTGTAGACTTTTATTCCGAAAGAGCGGACCTGGTACAGATATCAGAAAAAATTATGTACAATATTCACTTCAAAAGATCTCACCAAGTAAAACTAACACTGTGAATAATATCACCAGGCACAATGAGCATTGCAAGAGATCCAAACAGGTGCAACTAACATTGTAAAAGATCTGAACACTACTAATTCTTATCATACAAAAGTTGACCAGGTGCAGCGTACAGCTTACTGGATTCAACTGACGTTTTGAGGGAGCTGAAAAGGTTCAACTAACATTGTAAACGAGCTAAAAGCAGAGGCATGTAACACTATAACAAATGAAACTGATTGTTGAAGAGCTGACCTGGTACAACTTACGTTATAAATGAGTTAAAGCAGGTACAACTAGGAATGTTAAAGAGTTAACCAGATATAGTCGTATGTTCAAAAAGCTGACTAGATACGACTAGCATTGTTAAAGAACTGATCAGATGCAACTGACATTATGAAAGGGCTGAACAGGTTCAACTATCATTATGAAAGAGATAACTTAGAACAGCTAGCATTTTAAAGGGTTGATTGGTTGCAACTAGCATTGTGAAGAGCTGACTAGGTGCTTGCGTTATGACGACGAAGAGTGACTAAATACGACTAATGTAAAAAAAAAAAAAAAGAAACTTGAGCCGCACTGAAAGAGATGACCAGAAACAACTGATTTTAAAAGGAATTTAAAGTAACTCAGCCGGTTAACATGGACAAACAAATTACAAGACAAAACACGACGCGTTTCGACGTCTGAGGTCTTCTTCAGGCAAGAGAAACAACATCCAGGACAATGAAAACGAAGAGCGAGCTGTCACTTATCTTCTCAAATGGGCGCCCAGCGTACATTTCTGTTGGATTCTATCACAGATGTGACCTGGTACAACTAACATAGTAGCAGATCTGATCTGGTACTACAAGCATTGTAGCAAATCTGACCTGGTACAACTAGCATTGTGGCAGATGCTACTTGAAACAGCATTGCAGCAGATGTGACCTGGTACAACTAGCATTGTAGCAAATCTGACCTGATACAACTAGCATTGTGGCAGATGCTACTTGAAACAGCATTGTGTGTATATTACAGATGTGACTTGGTACATCTAGCATTGTAGCAGATGTGACCTGGTACAACTAGCATTGTAGCAGATGTGACCTGGTACAACTAACGTTGTAACAGATGTGACCTGGTACAGCTAACATTGTTGCAGATCTGAACAGGTACAACTAGCACTGCAGTAGATGTGACCTGGTACAACTATCAGTGTAACAAAGCTGTTCAGGTAAAACTAGTATTGTAACGGATCTGACCTGGTGCGACTAACATTGTGGCTGACCTGACCTGGTACAACTAGCATTGTAGCAGACGTAACCAGGTACAAACTGCATTATTGGAGATGCGACCTAGTACATCTAGCATTGTAGCAGGTCAGACCAGGTACAACTAGAATAGTAGCATATGTAACCTGTTACATCTAGCAACGTAACGGATCCGACGTGCTACACAACCAGCAATGTAGTTGTAGCAGATCTGACAGAGTACAACAAGAATTGTAGCAAATCTGATCATCAGTACAGCTAGCATTTTAACAGATCTGGTCTGGTGCTGCTAGCATTGTAGCAGATATGACATGGTACAACTAACATTGTTGGAGATCTGACGTAGTACAACTAGCATTGAGCAAATCTGTCCAGGTACATCTAGCACTGAAGCAGATCTGACACAGATCTGACAGGGTACAACTTTCAGTTTAGCAGATCAGACTTCATACAGCTGGTAGTGTAGCAGACTTGACCAGGTACATCAAACTTTGTAAAAGAGCTGATCAGGCGCAGCTGAGATTGTGAACAAACAGACTGGGCTTATGGAAATTCATTAGATCAGTAATTAAGATTGATCACGTGCAACTAACTTTATAGTTTCCAGGAGGTGATGCAGGACTTTTCTGACGACTTTTTCAGCGTGCAGGGCTGGAACAGGGCGAGTGGCCCTGAGCCATGTCACATGCAGAGGCACGGAGAGCAGCGTGCTGGCCTGCAGGAACTCTGGCTTCATGGCGCCCCTTGCAGACGGATGTAGCAGCCATGACAACGACTTGGGGGTTTACTGTCAGGACGAAGGTTAGCAGTGAACAAACATCGTGGATGAGATTGATTGGTCATCACAGATCGTTAGCTTCTAGTTGTTCTGGATGAAAATTTTGTTCTGCGTCTGCTACTGAAGTCATAGTCCAGAAAATCTCTATTTTTCCTTTTGGTTTTTCAATCAAATCTCCAGAATAAGCAGTTATTACCAATACGTTCCAGATTTACACTCGACATAATGTTCCGACATTGTGTAAATTAAAATTTTCTTTAAAATAGTTGGCTCCAGGCATACTTAAAATGTCACCAGTAAAAGTACTAGCACTCTTCACAGCACTCTTCACAATAATAAGCAGAGGGCTTGTTCATATATCTCCATCCATCAATCAGTCCAGGCATTTATTCTGTCATTTCTGTTATTTCAGTGGAACTGGTTCGCCGCACCCAAGAAACCAACACGACAGTGATAGGCATTGTCAACCTTTACAAAAACAACCGCTGGTACTATGTATGTGGCACGTTCTTTGACGACGTGGACGCCGGTGTGTGTGTCGTCAGAAGGGGTACACCTATTACCGGGCCTTGCCACCGGGAGCACTGGGCAGTTTTTCTACAGCCGCTACAGTGTCAGCGGACTGAACTGCACCGGAACCGAGACCACCTTAGGGTCTTGCCCCATGGCTGTTGGGGGATGCCGGAACTGGTACGGAAGGAACTACGGTTCAGTTCTGTGCAGCAAGACCCCTATTCCATCAGGTAGGTGACCACTGCTAAACGCTCAGAATGGCGACAGAAACACAGGAGCAGCAAACGTTAAGGTAGGTGATTTGTAAATGAGTACAGTATAACAGATTCGTGTAAAAGATGAAATTAACGAAGACAAAAACAACAACCACACACAAACAGAAATAAGGTAAAGAACAAATAAACTCAGATCCAGTACAGTACACACACACACACACACACACACACACACACACACACACACACACGTCTGTGTGTGTATCTCTCTTCTTGTGTGTGTCTCTCTGTCTGTCTGTCTGTCTGTCTGTCTCCTTTCTTTCTTACACACACACACACACACACACACACACACACACACACACACACACACACACACATCCAGCAAATTAACCTTGAAATTATAGAAAACTGGAGAACAGTCGTTACAGCTATATTTTGTTCTTTTTTTTTTTAATTCAAATTGCAATTCAGGAAAATGAATGGTATCCCAATCCATAGCATGGAATACATGTCGGGCTTTTTTTTCCATCATTATTTCATGAAATGTTGTGAACGAAACTAGGCAAATTTACGTGATAGTCAATGTGCCTGTAACTGTTTTACAAGAGCGGATTCATTGCAGAGCTTCGAAACGTCTGAACTTCAGTTATTTTTAACTTATTCGGCCGAAACTTCTTTTGTTTGAAGTTTGTTTTCATACAATAACATCTTGTTTAACTATCAGTGGTGCTAAATGGTGTTTAAGATGTGTGTTGAGGAAGCAAGAAGCAGGTGGGAAGGTTGAAGAATGAGCATTAAGAGCGTACCTGCATTTTCTTTCATCGTAGAGTGTCATATTGAGCTTGTTTCTCCAGAGCAGCAGGTGGGAAGGTTGAGGAGTGAGCGTAAGTGCATTAAGAGCGTATCTGTATTGTTTGATCATAAAGATGAGTGTCGTATTGAGATTGATTCTTCAAAGTAGCAGGTGGGAAGGATGAAGAATGAGCGCGTGTGCATTAAGAGTGTGCCTGTATTTCTTTTTACCATTCATAGAGTTGATTGTCATGTGGAGTTTGATTTTTCAAAAGTGTAAGATTATAGTTCATTTTAGTCGTAAATGCTTTAATTCGTTGTCGTGCTTTAGTTTGTGTTCTACATTGAGTTCGCATTCTTCATTGTTTATATTAGTTGAAAAAACAATATCTGAAACTAATGCAGATTAAAAGAGGAATAATGATATCATTTGACCCCTATCTGAACCATCCCCTCATCCTTTGGTGCAAACAGACTTGTATTCAACAATATCCGTACACGTTTCACAGGTATACGAGCGATACAGCCGTCGTCTCAGCCTGGGGAGGTGTTGGTGGAGGTGGATGGGGTGCAGTCCAGGGTATGCAGTAGCCAGTGGAACGACGACGCCGCCGCTGTCTACTGCAGGGACCTGGGCTACACTGGGGCCGGGCTTTGGCCCGTCCTCGTACTCCAGATCTGTTCGTCTGGTGTCCAACGTTACCTGTAGTGGCAGCGAGACCAGCTTTGGCTCTTGCCTCTTTTCTACTTCGACGGCCTGCAGCAGTTACCGAAATGCCAAAGTCTTCTGTTACAACAGTGTGACAGGTAGGACAGTCTCTTGGGCTGATAATTCAGCACATGTTCAAGAGACATGAGGCTTCGAGAATGCCCATCAACGTCGTGTAAACTGCCACAGCTGTTTCTGTACCTACGACCAATGTGTGTTTTTTTTTTTTTCATTAAAAGATCCACCCTCTACCTCCCTCCCCACGGTCTGCGTATCCTTCCCCTTGCCTCTGTCCTTCATCCCATGGGATGTCTCAAATTTTTTTTTTTAATACAAATTAAATTTCAAACTTCTAGACAAACTGTGCTCAATATTTTTACCTACCTGTTGTTGTTCTCGTTGATTTTGAATGTTTATTCTTCTGTCCTGTTGTCGTTTTTTTTATTCCATTTGTTTGGTGTCTTATAGAAAGTTTCGATTATTTTGTCTTAGTACATTTTTGTGTGTGCTAGACATCAGAATAATCTGGTGAATATGTGGCACGATTGAACTTCAATGGCCATTTGTTGTCAGGCCTGCTTGTGTTTTTTTGCCTATATGGCTGTTTTGCGTTCTTTAGTTGGTTTTGTTTACGTTTTGAAATTTACATGTGGAAAAATCAAGCAGAATAGCTGATCTACATTGATATACATGTAAGCATTGTCCAGTGTAGGCGCTTTGAAGATGTCCATTGTTAGCTATGTTCAGAATGTGTGTGTGTGTGTGTGTGTGTGTGTGTGTGTGTGTGTGTGTGTGTGTGTGTGTGTGTGTGTGTGTGTGTGTGTGTGTGTGAAAAGTCGCAAGTTTTGAATATTGGACATACATAGTTCAACACAAAAGGACTCAGTGGGTGTCAGATAATTCAGAACATGCAAAATAGAACCAAAAGCCATAAGCAAGCCTGACGATCTGTATACAGAGCAACACAGCACTCACATGCTCATCAGTTTCAACTCCACTTTTGAGAGCAATAATCTCACTGAGTACTCACTTGACAAGACATCTTTATTCTATCCCTTTTATTTCGTGTAGGAAGGTCTGTCACTGAAAATGACAAAATTCATAACAAGACAAGAAGGCGGATACACTCTTTTTTGGAAAATAAGACAATTTTCCGGACTTTCTATCATTTTTACATTGCATGTACTTTATTATCCAGCCAGGCATTTTCGATAAAGTGTAAAGATAGATGGGGTGACTTTTGTTTATTTCTGTCAGGGCCTATGTAGAGGTTATCATCGATATATATTTTGTTTAGAGTTGGGATCATTTTTAGAGTTAATGGCTTTATACTGTGGTGATGCTTGCCTTGGAATTTGTTTCTACTCATTACTTTATTAGTATTGTTATACTTAGTCCTACATGTATCCTGAAATAAATATAGCCCCATTTACGTCGGTCGTGCTGACTCTCATTGAGGACACTGTCCAAAACAAGTTGACGCAGGTCAGAGAGTGCTTTCGGTTGTCTTTTTCAAATTGTCTTTTGGTTACTGATAAATTTTTGAAGACGACTCGAGGTAGATATGTATATTGATCTCTCCATACAGAAGTTGGTTGATTAAACGTATTTTTGTGAGATGCGAGTGCAGGTCCGAAGGTTACATCGAAAGAAAGCATTTCCTTCAGCCCTCCTTTGGCTTTTTGGTGGTCTAGGGTTTTAGAGGCCAGCGCAAGGACATGCAACTGTTCCCCTATAGTTGTCTTATTTCCCCTGCGATGTGATTCTTATGTGAGACCGGCGGCTTTTTTTCTTCGACCAACGCGCTGAGAATCCCAGTGCAGTTAGTCGCCAGTTCTTTTTGTGTCAGGACCGCTATCATAGACTGTTATTTCTTATTCTTAGTCTTAACATATTTCTTCTTAAGCGTAAATGGTAATGGAGTATGTTGTACAGGATCGACTCAGAATGTTGATATTCTAAGATGTGTAGGAGTACAAAGAGAAAGCGACGGAACGTCTGTTCCTCCACTAATGTGAAATGGGAATCTCTTCATTTCAATCAAATGTCACGTTCTGCCGTTGTGATGGATAGTCTAATAGACTGTTTGGAGTATATAACAGCTTCAGGTAATGCGTCACAGCCAGATATAAGTATCACGTCATCGAAGATGCACGTGTTCAATAAAGTCATACGGAGCTATATCTATCAAACATGTCATTTGATTTTATCCACAAGCTACGTTGGACCCAGCGAGGGATACAAGGGAAAGCAAATGGAAAAGCACCACCAATAGGTCCCAAATTGTGTGTGTGTGTGTGTGTGTGTGTGTGTGTGTGTGTGTGTGTGCGTGTGTGTGTGTGTGTGTGTGTGTGTGTGTGTGTGTGTGTGCGTGTGTGTCGTGCGTCGTGTTGTGTTCATGCGTGCGTGTGTGTGTTTGTGTGTGTGTGTTTCATTTTTGTTTTGTGATGGACTCTGTCGATTGTGTGCTGTGTATTGCTGTTGTTTCACTGGTTAATTGTGTACGTGGTGACAGGCCTGATCCGGCCCAGTGTTGTCTATTCATGATTAAGCAACAAACGCCAGAAATTACAGCAGGCATGTTACATTTTTCTTCTTTTATCTCTGTTGCATGTCTATTTGTCAAAATATCAACTACAAGGTTGCAGGACTATGCTTCGTCCTTGGATTCGTTACAGCTTTCAGATGGATGCTGAACAATTAAATGGATTTATTTTTTTGTTAGTTGATCATGCTGCAATTTAGCAAAATTAAAATTCTGTTATGTAGATACTGTTTGCAGACTGGGGTGAGTATTTATTTTTGATACATTTGCTGAAATACTCGGGAGTCATTATTATAGGCATTTATAATGTGCTTTACACATCGTTAGTCAGTGTCAGGTGTTCAGAGAGCTAGCAGTTCCATTTCACATGGAACTAGCTGCTAGCTCCACGTTTATTTTGGTCTCTGACAGTTTGATATGACGTGTGTCCAGATTTTCAGGTTCGTCTGGTGGGAGGTACAGTTCGCTACAAGGGCAGTGTGGAAATCGGACTGAAAGGCCAGTGGGGGTCAGTGTGTGATTACCGCTCCGGCTGGACAGCAGCTGATGCAAACGTGGTCTGCCGTTCTCTGGGCTATGCAGGCGGAGATCCCGCCGGACATGGAGCTTTTGGGTCCACTACTTTGCCTACCTTTATTATCAGTCCTAGGTGGGTCCACTACTTAGCCTCCCTTTATTATCAGTCCTAGGTGGGTCCACTACTTTGCCTCCCTTTATTATCAGTCCTAGGTGGGTCCACTACTTTGCCTCCCTTTATTATCAGTCCTAGGTGGGTCCACTACTTTATTTGTCCTAGGTGGGTCCCTACTTTGCCTCCCTTTATTATCAGTCCTAGGTGGGTCCACTACTTTGCCTGCCTTTATTATCAGTCCTAGGTGGGTCCACTACTTTGCCTGCCTTTATTATCAGTCCTAGGTGGGTCCACTACTTTGCCTACCTTTATTATCAGTCCTAGGTGGGTCCACTACTTTGCTTACCTTTATTATCAGTCCTAGGTGGGTCCACTACTTTGCCTACCTTTATTATCAGTTCTAGGTGGGTCCACTACTTTGCCTGCCTTTATTATCAGTCCTAGGTGGGTCCACTACTTTGCCTACCTTTATTATCAGTCCTAGGTGGGTCTACTACTTTTGCCTACCGTTATATTAATCCCAGAGAAAGTGTTGATCTGTTATTCTCTTATCTATTCTTTTATTCTATATCAATTCGGGAAAACTATGGGTTCACTGCTTCTCCAGTTATGTGCTAGAGACAAACTAAAGGTGTTGTGCTATTGACAAACTACAGGTCTGCTGCTTCTTCTAACTTTATTTTAGCCCCAGGATAATTATGGATCTTCTCATACCTTTACTGTTAATTAGAGGTTTTCTCTGATTCTATTGTTTCTCCTGCCTCCTCATATATGTATCACTATTCCCATTTATAGTGTATTCTTTTTGCTTCCACTAAGTTTATCGTGAGCCCCCAGTTTAAAAACGGTCGGTCTGCTGTTTCCCCAACTCTTTCAATTAAGCACAGGTAAGCTACAGGTCTCCTGCATTCACTACTTTTATCATCAGTCCCTTGAAAATGGTAGTCCGCCGCTGTCAATAACTTATCATTAATCCCAGGAAAAATTATGCTTTAATGTGTTCTCTTATCTTTATTATCAGGTCCAGGCACGCGAAGATCATCATACCTTTTTCATTGATTCCCAGTTACCTGTGCGTCTGCAGTTCTCGTTATCTTCATGATAATTCTTGGGTGTACTATCAGTCTATCTGTTCTCATGTACTGTTCATCAATCCGAGGCAACTATAGGTATGCTGTCCTCATTTTTTTTATCTTCATTTAAAAAAATCCAGGTAATGTATGGGTCTTCTTGTTCTCGTACCTTTTCCTTTGATGCCAGGTAACTATGAGTCTGCTATTCTCAGTATCTTAATTACAATTCCCAGGTAAACTGTGGCGTTACAGATTTTCCTGCCTTCATTATTCATCCGATATAAACTATTTGTTTGCTGCATTTCTTGCTTTCAATAACAGTTTCTGGTAAACTATTGGTATACTGCTTCTTTTGGCTCTGCTACTGCATTTAACAATGATGTAGACTTAGTCCCAGGTAAACGTGGGTTTGTTGCTCCTTTAACCGTTGTTATTAATCCCAAGTAAACATGAATCTACTCCTTCTCCCACTGTTTCATTAATCCCAGGCATATTCTGGTGACTTATTTGTCCTGTGTTGAATGGCCTCTGCATACTGTGTTCTGACGTTTGCTATATGTCTGAGACATCCTAATGTTCAGGTTCAGATAACTCGTATAATGAATTACGCCCAGTGTTACGAAGGCCACGCTGTGTTTGAGGCATTGGATGTTCAGGTGTGAAAAACTCGAAAAATGTGTCTTGCCCTGTGTTCTTACAGTTACTGTGTGTTTATGATGTCCAGTGTTCGTATTTGGCGAACTCGTGCAATGTGACGTGCCCTGAGTTCTGATGGCTGCTGTGTATTTATGACCTCAGTTGTTGTGGTTTGGAGAACTCAGTGTATTTTTCCCATGTGTTCTGACTGCTGTTATGTGCTTGTGACATCAGGTGTTCGGGGTCGGAGAGCAATATCACTGCCTGTCCCATGTCTTACTTCAATGTCTCGATTAACTACCCATACTGGAACTGCAATGAAACTCCAGCGACTGTCCGATGCACAGGAGAAGGTGAGGGACATATTGTAACTGCTTTCAGCTGTTGGAGGTGTTCGTGTTCCTCCATGTTGTACATCTGATCTTTAGTGTCAGCGGCTAAATTGACAACAAGATCCCTTGTTAGAGAACTGTATGGTTAATCTTCCGTTGTTCCTCCATGTTGTACATCTGATCTTTAATGTCAACAGCCAAACTGACAACAAGAGCCCTTGGTAGATAACCGTATGGTTAATCTTCCATTGTTCCTCCATGTTGTACATCTGATCTTTAATGTCAACGGCCAAACTGACAACAAGATCCATTGTTAGAAAACTGTGGGGTTAATCTTCGTTTCCGTGATGCATACCATGGCCATGGTTCTGGAAAAATCAAAATACAACATTTCAAGTTGTTGCATTCTTTTTGTATGTTTAGTTTGTTCGTTTCTTTGTTTTAAGATTGGCTGCAAATCTGAACCTTTGGACATGTTGTGAAAGTTAAGCGTGCGAGAGAACTCTCTCTCTCTCTCTCTCTCTCTCTCTCTCTCTCTCTCTCTCTCTCTCTCGAGAGAGAGAGAGAGAGATGTGAAAGATATCAGTAAAATACAATGTCATCATTTGACTGAGTGGATGGTATAGCCAGTCTTAAGATTTTTTTAAGCCTTACGGGATTGCTCCTGTGTTTGAGGACATAAGGAAATGTTACGATTTATTTAATTTTTTTAACCTTTGATTTGATACACACTGGGAATGTGTACTATTTGTTTGCAAGGAAAAGAAGAGGGAAATGTTACTGTTCTGTTACCCCCTCCCCCTTGTCAAAAGACCTCTTTGGTAATGACAATGAAATATCAGAGTGTCAAGTGTCTCTTTCTTCTTTAACTCTTTAACTGAAATCAGAGTTTATTTTGAGATGTACATTTGATAAGGTCATCTGCTTTTCCCATCAACTCATTTACAGAAAAAAGCGAACTGGAAAGTCTAACAATAAAAATGATATGTAAATTCATATGAAGTAAAGAATAGTACAAAGTGAACAGTATGAACATTGACATAGAATCTGTGGAAATGCTAGAAATTTGTATAGGTAGCATAATATAAAATCTGCACAACATCAAAATCTGCACAATATTGTTAAAACGAATGAATAGATAAATAAATAAATAAATAAATAATAGAAATAAATAAATGAAGAACAATAGGAGATAAATGAATTTGGAAAAATTGGAAAACAAATACCCAAAGAATATAGACATGAATAATTATTCGTAAACACATGCATAAATTGATAGGAAAAGTAGAAGAAAATAAAGATAAAAACACACACACACACACAAATGATTTAAGCCGTATACCTCATAATTGATATTTCTCGCTTGAGGAACTGTCATATTTTTCCTACACTTGAATTCGCTTTTTTCAGTAGTGTTGGTTAACTGCTCTCTATAAATTATCCTAAAACGTGTTATCAAACTGGATTAAAACTTTATATTGAAAGTAGATTTTCACAGATTATTCGTAGCTCTTGGAAATGATGTTACATGAATTATATTTATGATAGCAAGTTTTTAATCTGTCTCTGATCTTGTCAAAAACATTTCCATTCATAACATTATGCATTGTGTACTGCCTTGCTAAAGGAAAGTCTCTTGTGCAAAAATTAAAATTTTTAGTGGCTTATTGTCATCGGCGGTCACGGAGCTTGATTTCAAAAGTA
This sequence comes from Conus betulinus, assembly GCA_016801955.1. Lineage (NCBI taxonomy): Eukaryota > Metazoa > Mollusca > Gastropoda > Neogastropoda > Conidae > Conus > Conus betulinus. The sequence goes on from JADBJO010007272.1 coordinate 113,599, forward strand.
CCAAGTTCATTATCTTTTCATACGCACGGTGAATCAGTTTTTAAGTTGGTGTCACTGCAGGTGTCTCGTAAGGTTGAAGCATAGTTAGTTATTGTTAAAACAAAACAACTATCTTTCGGTAATTTTTATCAAGTAGGTTTTTCAATATCAACAAACTTAAATGTGTCGCAGAAGGACATTTGTCGTAGGAGAATGCCAGAAATCTAGTTTTATTTCTGCTGAACAGTAGGCTATTGATAAGATCTATGAGTACTGTATGACAAGGGTGATTTGTGAAGAAGGCATAATGATTTTCATGGATTATATTAGTTTTAAAAAGATAAGAATACAGACACTTTTATAAGTGCTCTTTAGTAGGATTCGATAGAATAAATGAAATTGATGCAGTTCTGTTACAGAGGAATGACGTTGGCGTTCGTAGATTTAGACCAAAAATATGTGTTATATGAACAATAAAAATGTGTTCAAAATAACAGTACTTGGTGTGTGTGTTGTGTGTGTGTGTGTGTGTGTGTGTGTGTGTGTGTGTGTGTGTGTGTTATGTACATACATGTATATGTATCTGCATATATCTATATCTCAATCATAGATGTATTTGTATATTTATGTACACATAAATATAGATAGAGAGATTAAATGAACAGAGATAAAGTTATGTATATGTATAGAGAGAGCGAGATAGAGAGATAGATAGATGGATAGATAGATAAAGACATATGATATATATATATATATATATATATATATAAGTACAAAAATAAAACCATGGTTGTCTTCAGCACCAGTGTGCAATGTGAAACAGGAGATACTGCCGAAGCCTAAATAAAAGGCGAAAGCTTTAAAAAAAAAAAAAAAAAAAAACATGAAGAGTGTGTGGCTGGTGTGCCTGCTTTTATTTTTGTACTTGTTGACTGGCCAGTTTTCTGGATCAGCAGTGCACCCACACATCATTGAGCGGTGTCCAGTGTGTTCCAGGGTTTTATCTTCATTATATATATATAATATATATATATATGATGTGTGTGTGTGTGTGTGTGTGTGTGTGTGTGTGTGTGTGTGTGTGCAGAGAGAGAGAGAGAGTTATATAGATAGATAGATAGATAGATAGATAAACTCAAATCCTGCGTTTCTTTCATGAATCGAAGAGAAAATTTCCTTTTCAGAGTTTCGAAAACTCCTACAATAGGTGACTTCATGTTCTGCATTTGAAGTTTCACACCGATCTTGTACTATGTGAGACAGACAAGGAATGATCACCATACCCATATAGTGGTGCATATATTTCAATCATGTTTTCTTTTGTATCGATGCAAACGTAATTATTAAAAGTGGATGAATTTGCTTTCAGGTGTTAGTCCATCAGTCACTTGCTCCAAACTACGTATGTTGTATTGTTTCAAAATGGAGTGACTAATGGCGGAGAACGAAGCAAAATTTAGAAAGAGAGGGGGTTAGTTACTGCCAAGAACATCGACAAACAAAGCACGGGACAAGACACGATGCATTTCGACCTCTTGGGTCTTCTTCAGGCAAAAAAAAAAAAATCATTTAACATTTAGGACAGTGCAAACAAAGAACGAAGAGTGACTTATCTGTCCATGTGTTTAGGAAGAATGGCCGCCAGATGGAAACGACAGAGGGATTATGGGAGAGGAAAGGAAGGGGGGGGGGGGGGGCGTGGGGGGGAGGGGGGGATTGAAGCAGTGGGGTTGTGTAGCTGGTTTAGTGGGGTGGTATGATACATTTGTGACGGTTGTGATTAAGGTGGATTGATAATAATGCTAAAGTGTGTGTGTGTGTGTGTGTGTGTGTGTGTGTGTGTGTAAGATAAGATAATGTTGCTTATAGCCCAGCCGACCCGGAAAGGGCCACATCAGGATGTCACCACGTTAAAATCAACTCACCAGTCATTTTAAAAAAAAAAAAAAAAAAAACAACAACTTTTCACACATCTCTTTAAATGATATCTTCTAGAAACGCACCAGAAACTTCGTTAAAAATCTTTCTTCCGTAAAATTTTAAATCAGATGAAAAATGTTAATCTCTCTCAAAAACCCAAAGTTCACGTCAGGTGGGACATCTCTGAACAGGATTTTCATGGACTCTGCTGTAAATGTTTGTGTCTCACATCGTGCAAGTCCCAAGAAAAAAGAATGTTTCACTGTGAGTGGCACATGACATGGAACGCACCACGGAGCTTCTTCACTCTTTAAAAAGGTAGGAATGGGTAAAATACGAATGGCCGGTGTGCAGCCGGCACAGAACTGTTCCTTCTTTACGACCACCAGACGTAGATGAGAGGAACTCCTTAAGGTTTGGACGGATCTGAAAGAGT